>JANRGW010034935.1:0-23183 GCA_024733675.1 Psilopsiagon aymara
GGTGGGGCGGGCACCCAACTTCAGGGAAGCCCCACAGGCAGGGGTGGGGCTGGCACCTCTCTGCAGGGGGGACTCCCAAGGCCTGCTATGGGGCCAGAACCCCACTCCTGGGGGGATCCCTGCACCTGAGATGTACTCCACACCCCATTCCTGTGGAGAGCCACAAAGCCTGTTGTGGGGCCAGCACCCCACTTCTGAGGGAAACCCGGAAGCCTGCGGGGGGGGGGGCACCTTACTGCCCGAAAGATCGATGGGCCGACACCCCACTGCGGAGGGGGGGGAAACCGAGGGCTGGGCTGGGTCCAGCATCACATTACTGGTGGAATCCCGGGGCGGGGCTGCACCCCACGGGCTGGTGCCCAGGATCGCTGTGGGGCAAAGGAAGCGGGAGCGGCGCGGCTGTCCGGTTCCGGTAGGACCGGTACGAGCCGAGCCGGGCGGGGCTGGCCGAGTCCCGTTAGGTGGCTCCGCAAGGGTCTCACCCAGCAGCAGCAGCTTCACCTCCCGCGCCGCCTTCTCGCCGTCCTCCCGCAGGTTCTTGTCGATCATGCGGGATCGCTCGGCGGCCGCCTTGTCCTCGGCGCTCACGGTGCAGCCCATGGCGGCGGCCGCGGCTGCCTGCGCGCCCCCGGTCTGCCTTGCGCGCCGCCGAGGGCGGGGACAGGACGGGCGTGGCCTGGGGGCGGGGCCAGGAGGGGGTGAGGTCTGATGGGGCGGGGCCTCTTCTCTTCCCGGCGGGATGGGCCCCCGCGCGGTAGTGCCGCGCACCGCCTCGGAGTGATGCGGACGGACGGGCGGGCGCGGGACGTTGGCGTGAGCGGGGTGGACGCGAACGGGTCCATGCGGGGAACGGGACGGGGGGAGCGGCGCCTCTGTGTGCCCTGGTACAGACGTGCGGAGGGAGATGGAGCGTGGGAGCTGCATTTTGGGACCGGGATACTTTGGTTCAGAGACGTGGGCGCAGTCCTGGAGCCAGCGGTGCGGGGGAATGCTGTGCCTCAGGGCCACCTTCTGTGCGAACTGGGTGTCACAGGATGGTGTCTCAGATAGTGGGGTGTTTTCATCCCCTCTTTGGCAGCGGGGCTCAGCCCTTGGGGACCTTTGTGCCACGCTGCCAGAGGAGGGAGCCCCTCTGTGCGTGCCAGGGCTGGAGACGTCCACAACAAGGGATGGAGCAAGAATAGATCTGGGCAGGATGGAGCACCCCTGAGGCAACTATTGCCCAGGGCAGGCGGTACCCAGACCCCAGGATGCTCCCTTGTGAGCTGGACACCCCACGCAGCCCAAGGAGGGTGCCCAGCTGTGTCAGTGCCCCGCAGGGCTGGCTGGTGCCCAGGAAGCCTACCTCACTCCATACCAGCTCCATGGCAAATCCTGAGACCCCCAGCCCCTCCTCACCCAGCAAGTGGGGTCAGGGCAGTGAGGGATGCTGTAGCTGAGAAGCCACTGTGCCAGGGGAAGGGTTGCAGCACCATCAAATGCAGCCCAGCAGTGGGGCTCATGGGGCAGCACCCATGGGCCTGGCGCGGGAGGAGCAGGGCTGTTCCCGTGGGAGCAGGCTGCGGGGCTAATAAGGCTTTGCTAATGAGCTGGAGCTGTGCCCAGCTCTGGAGCAGAGCCCTGTGCCCGCAGCCAGGGGGGAGAGGGCCCGACTGAGGGATATGGGGGGGGAGGGTGGTCACCTCCAATCCACACAGGGCCATGGGAGAGGCTGAGGGGCTTGGGGCTGCCTCTGAGGCAGTCTGTATGTCTGGGCTGTCCTGCCATATGTCTGGGCATGCATGTAGATGCTTCTATGTCCATGCCGTCCCCATGTACATCCATGCACCTGTGCGTGTCTGTGTGTCCATGCTGTCCCGGGTCGCTGGGTGCTGGATGCCAGCCGCTTGCATGCCCCAGTGATGCCTGAGACCTGGACACGTTCACATCTTTATTCTCGCTGCCGGAGCTGCCCGGGCCGGCCTCCCACCAGCACGGGCATTGCCCCATGGATAATTTAATAGCGCCACCCCCCGGCACAGAGCAGTTGGGCTGGGGACAGGTGACGGTCACGCTGCAGCCGGCAGCCCCAAGGCGATGGTGAGGGTCCACAGCAATGCCCCTCACAATCTCTCCCCGTCCCATATATATATATGTACATTATACAGAGCTACCCAGAGCGATATAACACATTAAAAAAGATCTACTCTTATATACAGTATTTATAAAAAGCATCTCAGGCTCCACCACCCCAGTAAAAAAATACATCTCTTATGTACTTCACTGTGGGACAGGCCCCCCGATAGTTGCTGCCCACTCAGCTGGGCTGCACCCACCCTGGGAAGGGAAGCAGGGAGTGGGAAAGCTACCCTCCAGGTTTTGGCATAACATGGGGTGTCCCAGCAGCATGTATAGGTGGATGGATGGGAGAACAGGAGAGGGCTGTAGGCACCTGGGTGCTGGCCCTAGGTGCAAGGCGAGCAGGGCCAGCTTCGGTTGCATGGGTGCCCATCACCCTGGCATCTGGGCACCCAGACAGGGAGATGGCTCTGGAGCCCCCAAGCTGGCCCCCAACACCAGGTGCCCCCAGCATCCCCCAACCTACGCCCCCCAGTGGGGCCAGGCCCCTGCCAGCATGCCACCTCGCCAGAGTAATGCTGCTGGTCCCCATGCATGTCCTGGAGGTCACTGGGGTCCAATCTGCGGGCACTGGGAGCCAACCATGTCCCCAGCAGGCTCAAGAGCAGGGGGCTGGTACCATCAGCCAAGGCAGCAGGGCCGCACTGCCCACAGGGACCAGGGTGCCCCCATAATGCAGGGGGAGTGGGGTGGCATCTCTCCAGGGACAAGGAGAGGATGTGTGTCTTGGGCACAGGCTCCAGCCCCCCCCCACGGACACTGTTCATCAGGGCTCTGGATGCTGTCTGGGAGGCCAGGTAAGTGCCCCCTGTCCCCAACCTCTGACAGTACCTGCTGCTGGAGGCTCTGGGTGCGCAGACCCGAGCTCCACCGGACAGCCAGCTCCTGGTGAGGTAGGGCAGTGTTATTCCCATTTTACAGATGGGGAAACTGAGGGGTGGAGCAGGGAGGGGACCTGCTGGAGCACAGAGGAGGGAACAGCACCTGCCCCGGGCTCGCTGCCCCATCTTGAGCATAGGTCAGAGGGGGATCACCGTGCCTGCCATGGCTCATGCCCCCTCACCACCACCACGGGTGATGGGCGGCAATGGTAGAAAGTCCCTGGGGCAGCCCTTGGGGCCATGGCACGGGGCTGAGAGCAGGGCTGGCTGTCCCTGGGGCACTGGTGGGGTGGGAGGGGTTGGTGTGGGCACCCAGTGCTGGCTAGTGGCTGCCACCGCTCTTGCCCCCTCCAGTAGCCCAGTCAATGATGATGAAGCTCAAGCTCATGATCATGAAGAGCACTCCGAGAAGGGCAAAGCAGGCAGCCTGTGGGGATGGGGAAGCAGTCAGGGACAGTCAGGGTGACAGGGTCCCCAGCACAGGACCCCATCCCTCTCCCCATCCCTGTCCTGTCCCCCCTATGCTTACCAAGATTTTGGGGGTGGAGCGTAGTGGCTCCTTGTCCTTGGGCATGATGCGGATGTAGAAGATGGCAGGGAAGATGAAGATGAGGCAGGGGGCGGAGGTGGCACCTGGAGCAGATAAAGGTACAGAGCGGCTCAGCTCTGCCAGCCCAGCTGCCAGGCAGGTCCTCTCCCCCCTGCCAACCCCGGCCCTGGCAAAGCTTTCCAGGAACCCAGGGACGCTGTGTCCTGGCACTGTCCCCACACAGCAAGGGCCTTGGCACCGAGCTGGGTGCTAGGCAGGGGGAGCTTGGATTGGGGGTTCAAGGGGAACACCCAGGGGAAGAGTAAGTGCCTGCCAGCAGCATAGCAAGCAGCCAGCACTGCACCACAGAAACCTGCCTGCTGGGACAGGGCCAGGGCTGGGGGCATCGCACATGCCCCTTTGTCTTGGCACGTTGAAAAGGGGAAACTGAGGCACAGGGAGGTCAGGCAAAGCTGAGCACCAGGCTAGGGCTGTCATGCTGCCCATAACACCCAGTGCCAAAGGGACACACACACCAATCATGCCAAAGATGCCAAGGATGGAGGGGGCAAAGATGACCAAGAGGTTGATGAAGGTCAGCAGGACCAAGGCAATGGTGACATGGCGGATCCAGCTGAAGTCCTTCCCTTGGAACAGCATCTGCTGGATGGCCCGGCGCACCTGGGGACAAAGACAGAGGGTCACATTTCATCCTTGGAGCCAGGGCCCATCCCATCCCCTGTCCCTACAATCCTGCCAGTCCCTGACACTGTTTCCCCCGCTCCAGCTCTGTCTCCATAATTCTGCCAGGCCCATCACCCTTTCACCTGACCCAGCTCTGACCTTGATGCCCCACTGGTCCCCGTCACCTCTTCCCTGTCCCTGACCCCCAGCAGGTCCCATTCCCAATCCCTGCAGCCCCACCAATGTCTGCCTCCAGGTTCCAGCCCCATCAGTGCCTCAGTTTCCCCTCTCAAAGCCTGGTGTTGAAGCCCTGTGGCAGGCAGAGGTGGCAGTGCCCACAGGGCCACTCACAGGGAAGAGGACGATGGGGACTGTCAGGGTAACAGCCGTCAGCACGGCGACCCGCACACACAGGACAAGCACATCGAAAGGGTCCACCTTGTTGTAGGTGTGCAGCAGCTCCGACTCGACCCGGCCTGCGGAGAGCAACGGGTGAGCACCGGCAACGCCACAACCTGGTACCGGCATGGGAGCAGGACCCCCGTCCCCAGCGCCAGGTCCTCACCATAGAATGTGAGGTAGCCAAAGAGCGCAGCCAAGAAGTACATGAGGTACATGACTGTGATGGAAATGTTGGAGATGTACTGCATCTTCTTCTTGGAGGGACTGCAGGAAACAGCGAGCTCAGCACAGCCTCTGCAGCCCATCCCACTGCACAGCACCCACCAGCATCGAGCACTTATCCACCCAGCAGCGAGGAGTGACTCTGGAGCACCAGCATGGGGCGCATGGGGGCTGTGTGGAGAGGAGCTGTGTCCCCCTTCCTGGGCTGTGTGGTGTCAGATCACCCACCCATCCACCACCCATCCTGAGCCATATCACCTACCTCCCAGGGCTGATACCACCAACCAGCCATTCACCCTGGGTTGCATCACACATCTTCTGGGACATCCCTGGTCCTATCACCCACCACGCAAGCAGGGTCATATCACCCACCTTCCCACGATACCCCTGCACAAGTCCCACACTGGATGGGTACAGCCTTTGATGAAGCTCATCCGCCCCCTGTAGGTGCTCCCACCCAGGACTCACTTCTTCAGCTCGGTGTAGATGGGCAGGACCTCCGGGTGGCAGACAAAGGCAAAGGCCATGATGGGGATAGTGTATGCTGTCTGCATGAGAGGAGGGCTGTTGGACACTGAGGCCAAGCTGGTGGGTGCCACCACCACCAGACGACTAGCCTTCATGGGGTGCACAGGGTGCGGGCTCACATAGAGCCCCAGGGGTGCATCCCAGGTCCCTACCTGCGAGTTCAGGGTGAAGAAGCTGGGGGTACAGGTGCCCTGCTCGGGGGCCTGGAGGACGGTGTAGCCATTCTGGTAGTCGCTGGTGCTGACAGAGGTGGAGTTGAGGCTGCCCGTGATGTTCCCTTCCTGTTCAGGGAGTGGGCAGGGGATCTGGAACTTCTTGTAGATAACCTGGGGTTGGGAGGACATGGGGATGGTCAGCACCCAGCACCATGGCCCTCCCGGCACCACATCCAGTGAGAGGGTGCCCCTACAGTGACCCCTCTATGGGGCAACCTTTGCCAGCAGTGTCCCATGGCGATGCTGGCCCTCAGCCTGCATCTGTGAGGGTGGGCATTAGGCACGGTGGGGCACAGTAGGGCAGCGGCACGTGGAGGGTCCACATGAACCATTTACCCCCTGGCACCCTTTTCTGTCCCCTTTCGATAGCACTTGACTCCTTCAGCCAAAAATAGCCCAGCAGCATGACAGCATCACCACGTCTCCGCAGCCCGGAGCACCCGATGTCCCCACTGTCACCACAGCATGCAGCCTACTCATGTGGCAGCAGAGCCATGCACCCCAGCACAAGGGTGCTCGGCATCCAGAGCCACTGGCATGTGCCAGAAGGTGCTCACCGAGATGAGGAAGAACACCATGCAGCTGAGCGAGAAGCCACTGGCGTAGCCGAGGTAGCCTGGGGAGGGAGAAGAGCAGCCGGTGGGTACAGGTAGGACCCATCACCCAAGGCTGGCACTGTCACCCCATCAGAGCACTGGGGTGCCAGACCCTGGTGTTGCAGGGAGCATCACCAACTTACCCAGCTGCTTCATGAGAGCCAGGGGCAGGATAATGGTGAGGGAAACCAGGATCACCAGATAGTTCCCGTTCATGTACCAGTCCCTGGAAGCAGAGGGCCTGCTCACTGCCGCACTCCGCTGGGGCACGTGAGGCACAGGCAGACATACAGGGGGGCTGTCTGCCACTCGTGGGGACACTTGAGCTGGCAGCCCAGGGACACCGGCATCCCTCAAGGGATCCACTAGCATCCCTGCTGTGAAAGCATCCCAGGGACCCCTGAGATGGCATCCCTGGGACCACTGAGGCCAGCATCCCTGGGGACTCTTGAGTGTGTCCTGCCTACCCCCAAAGTGGTGCACCTCCAAGGGCTAGAGCTGCTGTCGGTAGGCTGAAAACTGCTGCTCTCAGCACATGTTTTCTCATGTGCAGCCCAGGGCACCAGCATCTGCAAGGGGAGCTCAGCCAAGTCCTCAACACCACGGGCATGACCCCTGCCCAGCTCTGATCAAGCACCCTGGAGCATCCAGGGTCAAGAGTGGCTGGGATGCCCAGTCCTGGACTGGTGGAGGTCCCCATGTCAGCTCTGCCCAGCATCTGCCTGCTCTCATCTCCCATGCTGCCAGATGGGGTTGCAGGCATGGGGTGGGGGGACCCATTCCCAACCAAAAACTCCCACTCCCCACTCCACAGCAGCCCCGGGCTCTGCTCAAGGAAGAAAGCCTGATCCCAAGGGGATGTGAGGAGCAGGGATTGGAAGTTCAGCTCAGTTTAATCCCACCCAAGGGCTTATTCATCACTGGTGGTTATCAAAAATAGTAGTGGCTTAATGTCAGTAAATCCCTGCCACGGGCTACACAGCTGGAGCTGAAGCTCCAGCACCTGCCTGGGGAAGGCAGAGGCAGTATGGGCAGGAGGCACTCACGTGGTCTTCTCCTCCAGGTTGAGGAAGGTCTGGATGACGAGAGGCACTTCAGATTTGACAATATACAGGTAGCTGGACATGGCTGAAGGGCAGAGCGATGTCGTGCTGCACCAGTGTGCTCCAGTGCCAAGCCCTGCTCCCAGCCCTGCCAGCCCCATCCTCACCTCCGATGTTCTGCAGCGTGATGGCGATGGCTGCAGCCAGCTTCCCCGGTGTGCCAAAGGCTCGGTATCCCAGCTGCTCATAGGCACGAATGCCTAAGAGATGGGGAGAGGTGCGGGGTGAGGGTCAGGAAGGGATCCCCTGGCAAAGCTCCTCCATGGAGCTGATACTCACCCACAATGCCTGAGGACTTGAGCAGCAGGTGGATGGAGTAGCTGGAGAGCAGGGCCACTGCCGTCAGGAGGAAGCTGTGGGAAGACAGTGCTGTCATCAGCGGCCACTGCAGAGGGCTTGGGCACAACCATGGAGTAAACCCCACACAGGGGCTCTGCCACCCTGGCAGGCCACCCAGCCCCTCGTCTTGGCACTAGCTGGGTGCTCACAGGGTGGATGAGCCACAGGGTGCTCACAGCGCCATCCCCAGCCCTGTGAGTGCCTGTCCCCACACCCAAAAGGAGCCAGCACCCATATTCTTTGGGCCAAATGGGGAAATCTGGTCCTGTATTAAGAGTCAAGCCTTCATTATCATCATCCTCCTCCCCAGCAGGGCACAGCCCCCAGCAGGGGCAGACAGGCTCATGCCAGGGGTGGGCATTGCTTAGGCAGCAGGATGTTGGTCCCTGCATCACCCTACACCTTTCTCACCAGCACCCCTGGCACGCACTGAGGAAGAGCCCCCCACACCCAGATCCTCCCCAAGCCCCCACGGGTGCACAGCACTCACAGGAAGAGGATGATGCCGGTGTTGGCCATGGCATAGGCCAGTCCCAGGATGCCACTGCCCATGATGGCGTTGCTTAGGTTGAAGACAGACATCCCGAAAGACGTCTTCCCTTCGAACTGTGCACATAAGCCAATAAGGAGGGGACAAAACAGTCACACTGGGAGCTACCCCCATCCCACCACTACCATGGTGCCTGTGCCAATATTTACATCAGTGAAGTGCGTCTGCTTCTTCTCAGCACCGTGGGACAGAAACTCCTCCATCTCTGCCATGCCAGTCTGGTTCTCCTCAAACCTGGCCGACGGAGGGAGTAGGATGAGGATGAAGCAGAATTGGGGCCACCATGTCCCACATGGAGCCTGAGCAGTGCCAGCTGGCATTGCAAGGGCAGGGAGCAACCCAACCTCTGGCATCCAAACTTGTCCCGGGGCCCCTACCTGTCACCCTCCAGTGAGGCCATGGTGGAGGTCGTGAGCGCGGCTGTGTGCTTCCCATTGGGCATCAGCTCCACCATCTCAGCCTGGAGTGGCACATCCGTGGCATCCATGGCTGAGAGATAGCTGAGCTCACTGCGGGCTCTCCTTGGGCTCTGCAAGAGTGGAGCAAGAGGGGTCCAGCTCTAGGCAGGAGCACTGGAGGGGCTGGCCTGAGGTCCCATGAGTCCTGCACCCACAGGGGATGCTGGTGTCAGGCTCAGCACCAGTGCTGGTGGCACTTTCAGGGACAGGCACTGGGATGACAAGGTTTCCCAGCCAGCCAGCACCACAGCTGGGCTTCTGCCCTCTCCCAGCTCAGCACAGGTCACCCCACAGAGCTCATCCCCTCTAACAGTCCCACAAGGGCCGCACAGTGCATCCACACCACCACCCCCCAGCCATCCTGCAGCCCACTCACAGTGACATTCTGCTCCCTTTCCCACAGCATGATGCCAGCCCATGCAGAGCCTCCATCCACAGTGCCTCACTTTTCCACCCCCTGCCTGCAGCGCTCAGCTCTGTGCCTCAGTTTACCCTTCTGCAGATGGGTGCCAACAGGACAGCAGGAGCATTTTGGGAGGCAGATGGGGATGGAGAGGGGAGCTCAGGGACCCCCCAGCCACCGTCCTTACATGAAGCCTGTGCTCCTGCTGTGAAAGTCTCACCAGTGTCCCACCACCCTGGCTGGTGTGTCTCGGCTGCCAAGACAGGGGCTCAGGGGCATGTCAGGGCTGGACAAATGGAGCAGGAAAGAGTGCAGGGCTGTGAGACAGCTCCTTGGCAGAAGAAGGAGGCCAGGCTGCCGAGAGCAGGACGCCTTGGCACACTGCACAAAGCTGCCTCTGTGCAAGCCCTGGCCCTCCACGCCCCGCTAGGAAACGGGACAGGGTGGCTTTCTGGGGCAGGCTGGCAGTAGAGGCAGGGTCCCCGCCACCCCCCGCTGGCCTGGGGGGCTGGGGTTCTGTCCTTCCTGCCAGGGGGGTGCCACTTTGGGGCCATGTCCAGCCAAGGGACAATGCCACCTCTCCAACATGAGGGCTGGCTGGGGTGCAGCATGGACCCCAACTCCCAGAGGATGCTGCTGCCCTGTCACCCCAGTGGCTGGGGTCCATATGGGGTGAGTACATGGGGATGTGCCTATCTTTACACTCCCAGGGGATTGGTGGCCCTGGGGACAAAATGTGTTCTCCTGTGGCACTGCTGGGGCAGGGAGACTCCAGGGACAGCAGTCCCTGTGTCACGTAGAGGAAGAATGTGACAGCAGGGTGTGGGTGCCAGCACCTCCAGGCTCCAGACCTGCTGCCCTGCCTGTCCCTGCCTATCCAGGCCACCAGGAAGACCTGGCAGGGTCATCCCAGGCCACACACCGGACGCTGGCACTGCCAGAGGGCCAAGCCCCTAAGCTTGGCTTAGGATAAGGGGTACACAGTCGAGCCATCCTGCCTGAGGCACCCAGCCTGGTGGAGACCAGAGCAGGGAGGCTCAGCTCCACGGGGGAAGAAAAGGAAGTGCAGGGCAGGAGCTGAGATGATTTATCCCTCTCTGCTAGGCCTCCGCTTGGGCCGGATCCAGGCACAAACAAGGCTGCCAGCATGTCTAAACACCGCCGTTAACTGTGCCTTCCCACTGCCGCGGGCAGGCATCGCCGAACCGGCCACTCCCGGTGTTGTGCTTGAGGGGGGCCGCTGGATCCCCGGTGCTTCATCACTTCCACAACCTCCCCAGCGCCGCACGCAAGGCTCTGCTGCATCCCACGGGCGGTGGCAGGAGCTTCCCGCTCCCTGCCCTCTCCCCCGCGGGCGCCGGGCAGGCTGGGCGCTCTCCTCTGCAGCCCCTTTCTTTTCCCAGGTTATAATTACATCTCGCAGGGTGGCTCAGGAAATACCAGCTTCTTCCCCCAAGCACCTCTCAGAATAGCAAGCGCACGGCTGGGCTCATTCTGCATGCACGGTGCTTAGTGCTGCCACCCAGACGCTTCCTCCTGCTCGGCAGCCCTGGCACAGCCCCGGCACTGCTCACTGCCACCTCCATGACCAGCCCTGGCCTTTGCTCCTCGGCCAGGGTCTCTTCTGTCATCAGCGGCCGGGGAAGGTGGGAAGATGAAAGGGGAGTAACAGGAGACACTTCGATCGGGCAGAGCATGCCCTGCCTCATACTGTTTGCCTTGTGATAAGGTGGGAAGAACAGCAAACACGTGGAGCAGTGGATGGCCCTGGGCGGCGCAGTGGGTCCCCAGGGCAGAGGACTCACCCCTGTCCCTGTATGCCCAGTTTCCTTCCCTCTGGGAATAGAGCATCTCCCCAGGGATCTCTTCCCAAGGCATGCCAGCCCGGAGAGCCCCAGCCCACCGCAGGGCTGCCATGCCACCACACAGAAAGTATGCTGCCATCCTCACTGGACCCTTGGCCAGCCCACTCCTGACTACCAGTCCCAAACTGCCCACCCTGATGGCATGGGCACAGGCATGTGCATGTGCACAGAACCCCTCCACTGTAGCACCCAGGACCGTGTCCCTGGGGGTGCTGAGCCAGCTACACAGCTTTCCTGACAGCTCTGGGGGATGGGACAGTGACAGCCCCGCTGCTGTCAGACCTCCCACCTCTCTCTACCCATGCCAGGCTCTCCTGTGGGCTCCTCCTGCTGTCCCACTGTTCAGTGACACAGGGGACACCAGCCACTCACCTCCCATCACGGCAGGCATCCCGAGCAGGGCCCCTGTGCTGTCCCGCACCCCCCGCGGGGAATGCCGAGCCGTATGCGTGGGGCAGCACGTACTCTCCCGACAGCCACATCTGTGCACCCAGGCGGAGGCTGCGTTTGGTCTTGCACGCTGTGCCCTGGGCAGCACAGACGCCTGCCCACCTTTGCCGGGACGGGGACATGTGTATGGGGCTGTAGGGCTCACGACTCCCTGTCTGGCAGGCAGCAGCCCTGGGCTTATGCCAGCCCCCCGACAGCCCTCCCAGGTGGCAGGGGCACTATGGTGGAGGATCCAATCCTAGAGGGGACTGCATCCCTTTGCCTGACACCTCGCTTCCATCCAGACTTCATTTGAAACGTAGAAAATCCCAGCTGGGAGCAGAGCACAGACAGGAGCAGGGGGAGCTCTGTCAGCAGTGCCAACAGAATATGCCGGAGGGAGAGGGTCCCTTGCACGCCACAGCATGATGAAGAGGACACATCACCCCGGGAAAAGCCTGGCTCTCACGTTGCACTGGTTATCCCGGTCACTCCTTGGTATGGCAGCGCAGTCCCCACCAGAGCACACTGTGCTGGTGGGAGCACGGCACACATTGGGACCGGCAGCCACTGCCTGCCAGCCCTGCCTACACCATGTGGTGCCAGTCCCATGGTGTGATGACCCATCAGGTCCCTGCAGCCTTCGACACCCATCCACGGGCACCTGCTGCTCTCACCTGTGGGAACGAAGGTGCCAGATCTCCCTGACAGCATGTGGGCGCTCCCCAATGCCAGGGGAGAGACACCCTCCCCATCTCCTCTCCCTCTGCAGATGAATCCCAGCTAATCCGCCCAGCTGGACCATGGGACTATTCCTGGTGGTAATCCGGCTTTAGCACCAAGCCTGCTGCTGCCGCCGCCTGCGTGCTCACAGACAGGTACCCCACTGGGTGCTCACCAGTGTGTGCCACGGGGCTGGCAGCAAGGCCCCCCCTACCAATGCCTGCCTGCCCATGTGCCTGTTCAGGTTTCAGTGTGGCCAGGCACACAGAGGTTTCATATGCCCTGGGGCTGTGCTGGTGACAGAGGCCTCCCACAGAGATGGGCAGCATGGGCAAGTGGGCAGGGGTGCCAGTGTGTCCCTCCACTGCCACCAGCACCCAGCCCTGGGATTACTCCTGGCACCGCTGCTCAGCATGGGGTGACTCCCAGCCTGAGGTCACTGGTCAGCCCCCTGGACTGCTACTGGAGATTGGGTGACCCCTATCTTGAGGTCCTTAATCAGACCCCTAAACTGCTGCTGGGCATGAAGTGACCCTAGCCTCTGGTCCCTCGTCAGCCGCCAGCACTGCTGTGGACACAGGCGTGTGCAGGCAGAGCTGGGACAACAGCTCAAACCTCAGCAAACCCTGGGCATCCTCTCTGCAGGGAGGCTGACCTCAGCAGGGCAGGCACACATAGTGGGGATCCCCCCTCACCTCTCCTTACCCCTCAACAGAGAATCCCGAGGGGGTGGCCCTGGGAAGCTGGATGCTGAGAGCAGAGTCAGCTGGACACTGCAGGAGTAGAGCCTGCCCTTCCCCCTGAGCACACACAGATGTGGCTTTCCCCCTGACTTCTTTTCCTAAAATTAGCACCCCAACCCTGTTTTTAAGCCCACACCACTTCTTCCCTTCACCTCCCAGCCAAGCAAAGGCAGTGCCATCATCCCACCTCCCCCTGCAGCAACATGCACCCAGAAAGGCAAATCCAGTTGCCCAGGGCCACAGATGGGCACCTCACTTTTAGGGTGAAGGTTCTGAGGTGCACCCCCATGCACAAGAACATCAGCAGCTGTAGGGAGGGATGACTGGAGACAAACTGCCCAGTGCACAGCTGGAGAACCCCTCTGGGTAGCTCCACTGTAGACCCTCCCCAAAGAAACCTTCTGGAGACCACCTTGAGATAGCCCCACCAGAGACCTTCACTGCATTGCCCCAGCAGACAGCCATACCAGTCAGCCCCACTGGTGGTCCCAGCATGAGATGGGCAGTGTGGCACCACTCCTGGGCTCACCTTGTCCTGTACTGACCTGGGCTTTCAGCCCCAGATTCAGCACCATGGCTCAGTCTCTGGCCAGGTGATGCCATCAGGTTCTGTCCAGGGCAGAACTGGCAGTGACAAGAAGGAGCAAGTGGCTCTTGAAACCACTGTCCTGGCTGGCAAAGCCAATGTGGCACCAATACCTGCCCTGGCAGCTCCAGGCTGTCCCCTCCACATCATGTGGGAAGCAGCACTCACCCAGGATCTTCCCTTGAAGAGCACAAGCAGTACCCATATCCTCAGGGATGGCTCTGCCATGCTTGTGGACTTGCCCAAAGGCAGAGCATGCCAGTGGCTGGGCTGTTTCTTGGCCACCAGCCCCAGCAATGGACGTGCCAGGGCCTGGGATACGCCAGGGAGGGAAAAGGCATTGCAGGCAAGGGGGTGACAGAGCCAAACGTCATGGAACAGCTCAGCCACAGCAACTCCTGCAAGCCAGACACCCCAGGGGGGTGCCATGGGAAGAGCGAGGGGCTGCAGCACAGCTACCAACCACCACCATCACCCTAGGTCCTCCCACATCCAAGCACCAATACCAAGGTGATCTGAGAAGAGAGGTGGGGAAACTGAGGCCAGGTGAAGGCAACCAAGGCCAGGCGAGGGGAGCCGTGCCCAGCACCATGCAGCCAAAGCTGCTGCTGATGCAACTCAGCATGAAGGGAAGGGGTTGAGCCTGAGTGGGACAAGGTCAAGCAGCAGAGGTGGCCAGCAGTGAGGGGACAGGGATGGGGACAGGACAAAGCACAAGGGCCCTGGCACCCAGCATGGCTCTAGGAGATGCTGGGTGAGATGGAAGCTTGATCCCAAAGCACCTCAGCTGGCTCGAGGCTAGATACTGGAGTTTGCTTTCAGATTAAAGCCAACACACTGCCTGTCAGAAGCCCAGGCCACCCCAGGATCGTGGCAATGCAGGGATAACACCTGGAAAAATACTGGGTTTTCTATCACACTTCTGGAGATCCATTTCACCTGAGAAGCAAGATGCTTTCTTGGAGTTCCCACTCCCTAAAATACACCTGGCTTTGGCAGGATGACACTGATGGGCTGATGGCAATAAGTCCAAGAGGGCAGCAGTGGGGACACCAGGAGGGACCAGCTTCAGCCACAGCTGTGTCCTTGCCATCCAGACACCCCCAGCACAGCACCCAAGCCAACCAGGGGCCACAGCCTGCCCAAGCCCCATGGGACTACCAGGGACCATAGCCCTGCCACTCTTGCCATGGGACCACCCTACCAGCCTGACATCTGCTCCATTGGCTCGGGGAGAGTAGGACAAGGCTGCCTGTCCCCCTCGCTGGCATGGGGACCCAGCCAGCCTCAAACCTGCGTCAGCAGCTAGGTCGGAGGGCGGCGGTCGAGACCCACGCAGTGAGGAGGGATGAGGACATGGGGGGGCTCGTCCTGTCCCCGACTCGCCTGTGTTTTCTCAAGAGCTGCGTGTCCAAAGTAGCCCATGGGATCCCGCTCCGTCCCCATGCGCCAAGGAAAATAGGCTCTGCCGGTGCCTGTTTGTTTGCCGTGGCTGCGGCCCCGGCGTGTGATTACAGCTGCAGCGCGGCCGGGCGCTGCGGGACCCTTTGCGCCTCCGCCAGGCTCCCCCATGGTGCTGGCACCCCCCATTCACCCCCGAGGGGGCCGGGGTGTTCCACTACCCCCAACATTCCTGGCCATCGGAGCCAGGGCACGTCAGCACTCGGTCTCTGGGAACAGGGCAGCGTCCAGTGATGGAGGGCTTTTTGGGGGGTTCCCCCACCAAGCCAGGGAACGAACATGTGCCAGTGGCCAGCAGCAAGGACCAGGCAGGTCTAACGGCTCAGCTTGGGCCTGATCCAAACACCAGTGGAAAATTCCCTGTCTGCTCTGTGGCGGCTTGGTGCAGCCATGCCCTCCACTGCCAGCTGGGCTCTGCCTCCCTCCATCCTACCTGCCAGGCACTCGCCTTTGCCACGGCATAGCCAGCCCCGGCATGGGCATCCCGAGGCCAGCAGCAGCCTGCCGCGCCTCACTTTCCCCTTGGAGAAAGTTTCTCTCTAGCAGAACTTTTCCAAGCCGCTCCAGCAGAGCGGGGCACAGCGCTGACTGGCGTGGGACACGCGTGGCTGTTGGGAACGTGATGTGCCTCCTGGCTTTCTACACGGCTGTCCCGGTTCTATAAATACCCGGTCTGGGAAGTACGGCACGCACGGCAACGCCAAGCCCCAGCAGCGCCCGAGGCAGCCGACATCACTCTGCTCTCCCTGTCCGTGCCCCTGCTCCACAGCCCGGCACTCTGACACCCGATCCCGTCCGCCACCGCTCCCAGCCTTCAGAAACACACGTTATTCCCAAGGCCAATTAAAAATTAAAATGGGGGGGGAGGAAAGAAAGGGGTATTTGGGGGCTGGCGGTATTACTAGTATCAGCAAAGATCAGCGGCGATGCTGAAACCCCCGGGCACCTCGCTGCGGGCAAGAGCTGTGCCTAGGCGTTAGGTGCAAAGGCAGCGACTTAGAGCTCTTTCTTCCCTCGCAGAATTTGTTACTCGCGGGAGGGTTTCAGCTGCTGGAGAGAGACGTGGCAGGCGAACAGCAAAGCAAAGAGCTCCGGGCACTGCAACCTGACAGCCAGAGCTTTCCCCAGCTGAGGAAGGACCCGTCTGGCTCCGGGACAAGGAGCATCAGAGGGGTGCAGGGAGTGCCAGGCTGCGGGAGGAGAGCTGGGCCGGGCAGGGGACTAAAGGAGATAGGATTGGCAGATAAGAATGAGGTGCGGGGAGAGAAGGCAAAAAGCACGAGAGTGAGCGCAGCTGGGGAGAATGGGATGGGACTCACCTGCCCCCTCTCCGGTGGTGCCTCTGCTCCGGGCTGGGGCGAGTAGCCCCCGGTACCCGGCCCCGCGGTGCCACAGATTACAGACTATACCGCAGCAGTAATCCCGGCGGAGCCGGAGATTAAACCGGAGCCGGGCCCGCCCACAGCGCAGCGGCTCCCAATCTCCGCTCCACCGTGCAGTGTCAGGGGCAGCGCCAGGGAGGGACGGGCCGTGGGGGGCGCTGAACCCGGCACTGACTGCTCACGAGCTCCGCCTCTCCCGCCGCTCCGTCGGCTGTCGCCTCCCCTAAAGGCGTTGGTGCCTCACCGGGCATGGCGACGCACCGGGCATCACTCCCACCGTGCACCAGTCCCACTGGGAATCACAATGCAGTGTGCATCAGTGTCCCACTGGGCACTGGCAGCCAACCGAGCATCCCCAGCGCAGCGAACACTGGTGCCTCACCAGGCATTGCTGCCCCATTGGGAATCACCACACCACAAGGTATTGACACCCCACCAGGAATCATCATCCACAGCACAGGGGCCTGTTGCCAGAGGCCAGCAGCCAGCTCTCAAAGCAGTAAGACTGTAGCAGCTGCTCTAATCTAACCTGACGGGATAAATCCAGCACATAATGAGCACGAGTGCTGTTTTCTCCCCTCTTATGTAGGGACACGGTCACTCAGCAGCCAGGGAAGGTCCTCACCAGCACAACTCACAGCCAGATTTTCCCTGGCCCGGGAAGCTCAAGCTGCTCCCATGTTAAGCTGAGCAAGCTGACTGCCCTGCTCAGGGTGCCTGCACTCCCGCACTGTCCACCATAGCACCTCAGAACCCTGGGAGCATCAGCCCATGTGGGATCATCCCAGTGTGACCCAGAGTAGGGAGCACAGTCCAATCTCCTCCTTCAGTCTCCATCAGAACTCCCCACTTGAGTTCACAGAGGCACAGTTTTTGGATCTATCCCCATGAATGTGCCCCAAAGAAGAAATTGAGGAAATTTCTTCTCCCAAGAGCATCCCATGTACTGCAGGGAAAGCCAGAAGCTCCTGACCAGCCATCAGCCATGTCCCCACACATTCCTTGCCCCTTCTTGAGGACTGTCATCCCCAACCACCTTGCTGCTCCTGTGCCCTGCCTGGCTTTCACTTCAGTTGAAGGCCTTTGGGGTCTACAGTGCAGAGAGGCATGTTCTACCTCCAGGCAGAGCAGCGAACCCTGTACCACAGCTGCATGCTGGCTCTGCACGTTGCTGGGAGGCTTTATTTGTGTTATGCATATCTTCCATAAATCCTTGCAAAGCCTTGGGAGGCCTGGGATGGAAAGGACTCCGGCAGCCGGCAGTGAGCATTGCCACCAGGCTGGCAGGAGGAAAACCTCCCCTTGTATCGCCGGCAGCCACAGCACCTCACACCCAGCCACGGCAGGGTTTGAATACTCAAGACAGCTCTACCCTGCCGGCAGTCCCATGGCTCCTGTGACTGCCACTCTCCTGTGGCTGGAAACATCCATTAACTAATTTCTAATAACAGCAGCGTGTGTAAGTGCTGAGCTAGCTAGCACTGGCTGGCATGACAGGGGGCCGGAGGCAGCCAGGTCCACAGGCACGGCTGAACTCAAGCCATCCGCTTAACCCTTCCCTTGCTCTGACGAAGGCAGCACCTGCCACGTCGCACCTCATGCAGAGATGTCCTGATGTCCTGGGGACCGGTGGCAACATGCCTCATTAGGGTTGTAAAAGGAGGCTGAGAGCTGCCGCCCTGTAAGCAAACATTGCACAGGAGGCTGGGGACAGGGACGGGCAGTATGGCTCCATGGTATGGGGTGCAGTGCCCACTGATGGGGGCCCAGGGAGAGGGCAGCAATTCAGAGCCTGTTTGCTTCTTCCCAGCCTCCACATGGGGCCCTGCTCCTTCTCCTGCTGGCACAAATGAAGCCATGCCCCCTTTTTATCATCCCTGCTCTTGTCCAGTGTGTGACACCCCTCTCCATTGCTTCCCCGCTTTTCAGCTGGGCAGAGGAGATGCCCACACCATCCTCTCCACACCCAGCTGAAGCTTTGTGGAAAACAAAAGCGGTGAGAAGGAGAGGAGGAAGAGAGAGTAAAGACAACCCCAAACCTCTCAGAGCTTGTCCCAGGGAGTCCTTGCACCCCACCAATGGTGGCTCCATCCCCATGGAGCCATGCAGCAGGGAGCTGGGTCTCCTCTGCACAACCAGGGGCTGTCTGGGAGAGGGGTAGGGTAAAACCATCCCCTCGGCCCCCCAAGTCCCAGGGATGATGGTGTTTCCCCAGCACAGCTTGGGGCAGTTTTGGACGCTGCTGGTGTCAGGCCCATGCTTGGGCTCCAGCAGATTGTGAAACAGCAGCCCTGCGGTTTTCTCGGGCCAGCTGGAAAGTTTGATGCCAGATTCACGGATGTGAGGAGCCTTCAAGGGAGCACAGCTTGGTGAAGCACAGCACATCCCACCGGCAGTAGTCTGCTTCAGGGGTGGTGGGGAGCTGAGCACCATGCTGGCTGTGCCATGCCATATCCCTTGCCCACAGCCCAGCCTGTGTGGTTTGCCTCTCACCAACCCACAGCCAAAAGATGCACCACTTTTTATCCTTCAGCCACACTCAGAGATCCAAAGGGTTAAAGTGAGCCCATAAAGCTCCTCAATCTCAAGAGCATTTCAGCACAGGATGAGGCCGGCCAGGACCCAGCAGGAAGCAGTGGGTGCCACGCATGGCCAGGATGTGCCCTCCTTGTCACACTTGGTTTCCAGCCTGTGCCTGCTGCCTGCTGAGCTTGCTGTTCCCAGAGCAGAGGTGGGGGTGGTAACGGTCAAAACAGCAGCCCAAGCAGCAGATCTGTCCCCCCTGCCACTACTGTGGCCTCTTGAGCAAGAAACCTTTTGAAGCTTGTCCTTGCTGGGAACATGCCAGTGGATGCCAATGCCTCCTGGCACCAGCCATCTCACAGCCACAGCCCCAGCACCCAACAGGGGCTCTGAGACTGCTGCACCCCAACCCCATCACTAGGGACTGAGTGAGGCACAAAAGGAGCTCAGAATGCTGATAACAGGACAGGGATGTCTGCACTGATGACATGGGCTGGGGGGACTCTGGGGTGCGGCCTGCCTGAGGCCATGCCCAGGGCAGGACCCTTCCTCCCCCAGTCACCCCCTCCACAGTGCCAGCAGCATCACCCCTGGTCCTGGAGCTGCCTGGGGCAGCTCATGGACCCTTCACCGCCCTTGACCGCTGCCTCGCTCGCAGCACATGCTGTCATGTGGCAGAGCACAACAACAAGAAGGACTAATTAGTTAATGCGATTTCAAAACATGATTTGCAATTATAACTTGCCAGAGAGCATTCAATGATCCTGCACATCAGGAAAGTGGGTTTTTCTCCTTCGTTTGTTCCTGGAACCTCGAAACCAATTAACTTTACAGAAGCCAGAAACAAAGCGCTGCTCAGCAGACTTGCAGGGTGGGTTATCTCTGTGCTCAATCACTTTCCTGCCAAGCTCCACACCCGGAACCAAGGATCTGAGGACAAGGCCTAGGGTAACCCTGCCACTTCTCCCCATAGGACTGTGATGTTTGGAGGGGGGTCCCGGGACCCTCAACTCCTGCAGACCCTGCTGTGATGCTGATCCAACATAGGCTCCTCCAGCTTCCAGACACCAACCACCACAAATGCTTGGAAATGCCTGAGGACAGGAGGGTGCCCTGAGACCTAAGAGATGGGGATAAATTGTTCCTTTTGGCATAGGACTGTCTCCTCTGTCACCTCCGGAGGTGCTGGCTAACAGCCTGCTCATCTTTGCCACCCAGGGTAACTGTGTCCCTGCTGTCCTCACTGGCAACACCCACAGCCCCACTGGGCCAGGTTTGCTCCAGTGGGCTTGACAAGGGCTTAAATGCCCGGTCAAGGGCGTAGCAAGAACCTTAATGCTTTTAAATGCAACTTAAATGCCTTTCAACACAAACAAGCCCAAGTGGCCATGATGGTCCTGAAATCTCTGGTACCCACTGCCCTGTCCCCAGCCAGCTCCTCTGAGTCTTGGCCACTTGCCTCAGTGTCCCCAGTTGCTGGGCTACACTGCTCCCATGTCCCACTAGAAAGCTGGGTGTGGGGCCAGCAGCTTTTTCCCTCAGCAGGCACAGAGGTGCTGGGTACCAGCTGCTGAAGGGATGCTCTGGCAGCTATTACTTGGGACAATGCCAGGGCCCTGTTCTGCTGGGGGACGCTGAGACCTGTCAGCCCACAGGGAATGCTCTCATGTTCCTGGGGCCTGAGGCTCTCTGGGTGCTGAGCTGCCCTCCATCAGCTCCGAAGCCCCAGGGTGCTCCACCACACAGAGAACTCATCATCCCACACTGCAGCTGCCCAGGCTCTCCAAGGATGGGAGGAAGCCCAGGCAACTCCCAGAGCCCCTGAGGAGGCATGGCCAATGAGGGCAGTGCAGGATAGAAGAGCTGGGCTCCCCTACACTCCAAAACCTACCTGGTCCAAGCTCAGATCCAGAACCCCAGCTAAACCCCTGTGAGATGCCTGGTCCAGGGCCAAGCCACAGCTGGGGCAGGTAGTTAATGTTTAACAGAGCAGGGAAAGGTCTCTGTCATGGAGCAGTACTGGGGTATACACAGCACACAGGGAGGGGGGTCTCCTGTTCAGTCCCAAGCTCCCTAGCAAGCTGTCACAAGCATGGCATTGGCTGGGGTGGCAGATGGCTGGGGAGCTGGGGAGTGGAAAGCAGGGGAGCACTAGAGATGCTTTTTGGCCAGATGACTGTAGCATCCTTGTTTAAAGATATAAATAACTGGGTCAAAAATGGAGATATGGCCACAACCGTGTCCCTCCTTTCCCTGGGGGCAACGGTTGGTGTGGGGCTGACAAAGGAGCAGATAGGGCTCATGCAGCCAAGGCAAAACTGTGGTTGGCTCTGGCTCCCGACCTAAGGCACCAGCAGGGCTGTGCTGGGCTCCCACCCCTGGTGGGGTGACTGGCAGTCCTGGGGCCAGCCTGCGGCACAAGGTCCTGCCGGCCACGAGGAGGAAAGGGGATAAAGGCTCTTTCATGGCCCGCCAGCAAAAGGGATTCAGAGGGAGTAGCACAAAAGGACATGCCAGTGCTCAGGACTGAGGCTGCCATGTCCCTAGCGCCAGGGACTTCAAGATGCGGAAGTAGTCGGACTTGAGGGATGGCCTCTTCAACCAGGGGGGAGCTGGAGAGAGCTGGGTGGCCCTGGTCCTCACTAGCATCACCCAGCCTTGCGCTTGGGTGAGCTGAGCTTGGCACTGTTTCAGGCCAAGCAGTGCCAGCATGGTGGCTCCCTCCATGGTTGGGAAAGCCCTGGGGTGGCTGCTCCTCTCCCTCCCCTCCGAGCTGGCCAGCAATTGGCTGTGCTGGGGATGCCGGCCTTGATCCACATGGCTGGCTGTCCATGGACGAGCAAACAGAGGAAAACAGCCCCAGCCAGCCCCTGCTGCCACCGGCACACAGCCAGACATGTGGAAGCCCCCAACATTCCCATGCCCAGGACCCCAGCCGCCACACAGAGCTGGCAGCACAGTCCTGCCTGGTGCTGCCAGAAGGGTAATGTTACTGACCCACCTGCCCCACAGCTGGGAAAGAGCCTGGGGCTTCGGGAGCTGAGCTGAGGGGGGGAGGAGGGAGCAGGAGTTGGAGTAAGCGCCCACTGCGCTGGCAGAGGGGCTGTGCCGAGGCAGCCAGCGTGGCAGGGAAAGTGGTGGGCAGTCTCTCCTTCCTCAGGCCAGAGGTTGGCTTGCCCAGTTCAGAGCTGTTTGCTGAGGGGCTGGGCCAGCTCCCGGAGGCTGTGGGCCAGCTGGGGCCAGCTCTTGGTGGCAGGGAGCCAGTGTGCGCCAGAGGTACGTGCCCCAGTACTGCCCAGCCACCAAGCAGCCCAGTTCCCTGAAATCCTTCCCCATTGGCAAAGCATGGCACTTCACGGAAATCCCCTGCTGGACCCCTTCATGGAGCTCCCCTGGCAGAAGGGCATCCCACTCCCACTGGAGGCCAGCTCTGGTCTCATCTCACATCACCTAGAGCCCCCCCACCGCCTGCTCCACAGCACTTCTGTGAACCCTACCCTGCTTTTGGGACCATAAAGCTCATCCAGTTCCAACCCCCTGCCACGGGAAGGGACACCCTCCACTAGACCAGGCTGTTCAAAGCCCCTTCCAACCTGGCCTTGAACACCCTGGCCTTGTCGGCTGTCACCAGCACCAGGCTCATCTGGCTGCAGGAAGCATGGAGAAGACGGCCAGGATGTGCATGGCGGATGGCATCACCAGCAGCGGCGGTCATGGCGGCACCCATCCAGCCGCTCTCCCATCGCTGCAGCTCCGGCTTGTCCTCAGAGAGCAGAGAGCGTGGTGCCAGAGCACAGGCGGCAGCTCCAGCTCTGCCGAGAGCGCTGCCTGCTGCCCGCGCTGCAGCCGGCAGTGACCGCTCACTCGACACCTCCCGGCGGCTCCCGGCGCTGAAGGGACGGGCAAGGCGGTGCCGATTCCTCGCTCCGCGCACGAAGGGACACCGCCGTCCGGTGACTGCGCGGGCACGGGGAGCCCGGGGTCAGCCCTGCCCCGCCACCCGGTTACGGCTGGAGCAGGGCGGGAGCGCGAGCACCGGCCCGCCAGCGCCAGCCCTACAGCGCCACGCGCTGCTCCACGTCAGGTCCGGCCTCAGCTCCCGCCCGCCCCGACCCGGCGGCGCGGACCCCGACCGCCCTCTGACGGCAACCGGCGGCACGGCCTGCCCTCGGCCTGCACCCTGCCTGCGCCCTGCCTGCACCCTGCCTGCAGCTGTGCCCACTGTGCTCCCAGGCGCCCACTGCCCCATCACACTAGTGTGACCTCAGTCCCGTTTCCCCCCACAGGCAAGCTTCCTCAGAAGCTTCCTCTCCTCACTCAAACCCCAGAACACAGCCTGCCCTGCCCAGACCTACTTAGAATCATTGAATAGTTAGGGTTGGAAAGGACCTTAAAATCATCCAGTTCCAACCCCCCTGCCATGGGCAGGGACACCTCACACTA
>JANRGW010034936.1:0-62590 GCA_024733675.1 Psilopsiagon aymara
GCAGAGCATGAGACTCAGAAAGTCCTTGGCCGGACCAAAATGTACTAAGCAGTAACTAAAACATTGGTGCTATCAGCACTGCTCACAAGCCGAAAGTCCAAAGGAAAAAAAAAACACAGTTCCACGCCGGCTACCAAGAAGGAGAAAAACGACTGCTACTGCCGAACCCAGGACATTATTAAAAATTAATCCTTTTGATTTCAGACTCATGGCTTTGTAGGAGCTGAAAGTGTAGTGCGTGGCAGAGTGTGGTGACCAAAACTCATCCCCACTTATGTCAATTTCAGTAACAGTTTTCATTTGGCTTGACTGAATCTACAGAAAATAAAGACTTTTTTTCATGAGGATTGGCTTGTTTCAGAGGTACAGGTAGTTTCTGAGTACAAGCACATTGATTTAGACATATTAAAACTGTTTCCCAGTTTTACACCTTCACTCAGTTCTATAGGCACAGGTTTTTTGGAAGGCTATTACATCTTTGGTTATCATTTCTTTATCATTATTAATGTTTCTTTGGCCATGTTCTTGATTTGATGAAGCCAGAAAAGCATAGAAAAGCCAGAAGACCATGATTTTTGCAATATGTAAATCTTTATTTGATACTTAATCCATATTAATAACTTTTGGTTTAGATTCATCCTAGTTTGTGCTGGAAAACTGAAACTAAAGCCAAGCTTGAACCCCTTATTCAGATATCATTATTATCAAAAGCAGGGCTAAGTAAGAACACAAAGATTTGGTTATTAATATTATGTTGGTTTGCTGCCAGGGTAATACAATAAAACCCCACAGTGTGCAAATGACATCTGTGTCTCAGAGTATATAACCAGCAACGCTGCAGGACTCTCTGAAACAAACAGCCATGCATTTTTCTTACATCTTTCTTATTAACTTTTGAAAGCCTCTCCTGGCTTTGTGGGCTTATTGCAGTGAATTTGAAATGATGGATGAAATAAGACAGGAAAAGGCAGGTTCTGCTCCACTGTCACTACTGTGTGGTGTTGGGTGATGTTATAAAAAGCTAGGACAGGTCTGAGCTTTAAGAAAGAGAAAGAAAACTTCACTGCAGACTTATTATTGATACCCCTTCATACAGCAAAATTGGCCATGATGAGCGATTGCCCTAATGCTGTGTCTTTGGTTTTCCTGCTTCTTTCAGCTGGTAAATTCTGCACAGTGAACTTTCCGAAGCTTCTACCTACCCAAGGCAGTTACAGCCGTACTGAATGGATACCCCACAGGGCAAAACCTGAATTGTGACCCTGCCTATATTTTTTAGGGAAAGAGTGAAACTTGTGTGGTGGGAGTAGTCCTGTTCCAAGGATGGCGTTTGTTTTTATCCAGTGTATGAAGCACAAGCTCTACTTGAGTTCATACTTTATTTTTAGTTGCTTTGCTTGTTTCAAGACTGCTTTTTCTTTTGTTTTGACTCCTATTGCTCTTCCGTCTATTTCTTGCACACAAAGGAGTGTAAAAGAACACTGACTGTTCTTTTCTGTTGGATTGAAGGACCTTTGAGACACAAAGTATGGTTTTTCCCACCATTAGTGTCCTGCATTTTGACTTGCACTGTAATACAAATTATAGTATTATTTGCACAGGGTTTTTACATAGGAATATGGATCTTTTTAGGTGTCATTTTAATGAGATAGGTGCACCCAGAACCAGCAAGAAAGATACAGGTACAATAGAACAATAGAAAAGTCATAGAATCGGAGAATCGGAGAAAAGTTAGGTTGGAAAGGACCTTAAGATCATCCATTTCCAAACCCCCTGCTGTGGGCAGGGACATCTCACACCAAACCGTGTCACCCAAGGCTCTGTCCAACATGGCCTTGAACACCACCAGGGATGGATGAAAAGGGGGAATAAATATGTATGTATCAATTTGTATGTAATTCATTTCTATCTGGATTTTATTGATCTGTGATGGTAATATAGTTCAGGTGCTATCTGAATTTTAATCAGGTTCATTCATGTGGTTTTGTCATGCTCTTTGAGAGATGTTGATTAAGTGTTAATTCAGTTCGATGTGGGAGATGGGAATGTAGAGCACTGGTAACAATGAAAAATTCAATCAAAATGCATTTACTTCCAAAATGGTGGACAAGCTTCAGGCTCACAACTAAGCAAGTGCAAGTAGCTTTGATGGATGTAACAGCAGTAATTCTACTCTCAAGCTTCATTTGCAGCAAATTAACCCAAACGAATTAATAATAAGCTATGGTGGATAACTCACGCCTGTGTGGAAGCCATTCCCTTGACCACATAAAAGAGAGTAAGGAGTAGGCAGTAACACCACACAGGAGATGAACTGCTGCACTGAGCGCTGAAGATGCTTGGTCCAGCATGACCCAGGTGGTCTGCAAACTTGGGAAGTGGAATGGAAATTGTTAAGTTTGAGTTTTAAATGTAGTAGTGCATCATGAGAGGAGCCTATCAAGCTGTGTAGAACAGGAGCTCTTGTCATTTCATATTAAATGCATCCTAGAAGTCATTATGAATCATCAAGCAGGGTGATTTCTTTTATTCTCATTTCAGATATCTGACTCAAAATTTACGTTTTAAATGAAGGAAAATAATTGTGGATAATCCCTTCTAATTCAATTTGAGTTCTAAGTCATTTTTTTCTCTAATGGTATTTGCTTTATAATGAAGTGTGATTGAAGCTTAAAATAAAGTGAAGATGAAGTGAATATAAACTCTGAAGAAGCCTGATCTCCCAATAATTTTGCATAATAATCTGAAATAGTCAGATGTGCAGGTTTTTATGCCCATTTACACAAATTAAGTCTACAATTCATGTGCAGTCACAAGTGGGCTCCAAGCATCTTACAGAGATGAAAATGATTACCTCCTCATCCTTTCCATTAGCTATCAGAAGGTTGTTACAGGTAGGTTAGGAAAAAATGAAGACCTTATTCTTCTTTCCAATCTATAATACTTTTTTCTACTGCATCTGCCCAGTCTCAGTCCACAGCCCAGGGTTTTCCTTTTACCGTTATCACTTGCTCTTCTGTACTGTGTTTGTTGGCACAGTGAGAAACACCATCTGCTTCTCAGAAAATGTCTAGACATCCTTGAGTACCATGCAAGAGGTCGTCAGAGGGGTTGTTAATTGCAGGTCCCTGTTTAGCTCCATTGTGGGGAAGAAGCAAAGCGGAGTGAGTCAGACGAGCTACTCTCAAACTCGTGAGACCACAGTGGCAGCACGTCTTGTATGGGATTCCTGGAAGCAGGCTGCCTGCTGTCCTGTGCAAGTGGCACACAGCACCAAACAGTGCTGCTGGGCATGGACAGTGCCTTCCTGATGGACCACAACAGAACAGATTTTCTTGTTAAATTCATAGCAGCTTAAGCAGCTTTTGGTTACAGAGTTCATTTCTCTTCCTACTTGCTTCAAACAGAAAAGGCTTTTGTTTTACTAATTACAGAAGAACAGTAAGTCAGGAGATGCTGCTAACTTGAGGCGGTATCATTAACTGGGTATGAAGAAAGGTACCGAACCTCGTTTACTCAAAGGAATGTGGACACGTGAGTTTCCTCTTAATAGTAATATATTAGATATAACTTATAATTCTATGATGTGGAGGCTTTCATTTGTATATTAATAGAGGCTCTATTCAATATAATCAGTAAATCTGAGCTGTAGGAATGTCTTTCTAGAAAACCTTTGCTGCTTCTTAATGCGAGAACTGTACAGACCTGATTTCTGTTTACTCTCTCTTTCCATTTGTATCTAGCCTGTGTTTCTGAATCCACACATCTTCCAGTTGCTCTCCTGTGACTCCAGAGTAAGTTAGGGACATGATCCAAGGCCCTGGAAAGTTGGAAAGATGGTTTTGTCCAAGCTTACTAGCTTACTAGTAGGCTTTGGAATAAGCCTCTAGTGGGCAATTGAGTCAGTTGCTTGTTGAGAGATGCTTCATACCCTGAACACTTTACACTATTGCTCTGTTGTCTGTCCTCAGGCTACCTATTAATTTTTAGAAGGAGTTTAAGTTGTTGGTTACTGTCCTGTAAAGCTCTTAGAGATTTGGGAGCTGTCTGACACTCTTAAGTGAATCTGCTGGACTGGTGATCAGCAGATGCATGAGAATGAGTGGCATTTTCCAGGCAAGATACCCAAGATTGAATGTCCCTGTAGAGTCCACGTGTTAGGGCTCCAACTGGGTCAAAATAACGTGATCTTTCTGAATATGTCAAGAGTGCAATTGGGGCTTTAGAAAGGACGATGGCTGAGAAGTGTTTATTAGAGAGTGGTAGGAATCTTTTCTGATTGTTATTTCCAGTTTCTTATGCTGAACTGTTCTCTATACCAGTGTAATGTTTTGATGCATGCTACATTTAAGTAGATGTGTACATACTTAGAGGTTGACAGGCACAGCTTAATAACAGGTAGCTCTCTTAGGAGTGTACGTTCATCTAGGCAGGGACTTTCTTCTAATGGTTTCTTGCAGAAAGACCCATGAATTTTTCTTCTTCAAGGTATGAAAATCTCTGCATTGATTCCCTTGATAAATGTAGGCTTATTTCCTAGCAATTCACAGTCATGATAATTACTAATGTATTGCCATGCCTCTTCATTTAAGTTGTGAACCTATATAATAAAATATAGGTTGAATCTCGGTGTTCCTGCCAAATCTAGTTAAGAATGTGGATGATTTGCTGACACATTTCAACAGCAGGCTCTCAGGAATGTGTCCCTGTAAATCCTCCTCTGTTGTTTGTTTCGCCAGTGATGCAGTTTGTAAATGGAATGCTACTTCGTGCTGTCTTGTGATTGCTCTTCAAACTATGATACGTTTCCTCAGCCTTCAGCTGAAGGAAGCAAGCAGCCTGAGGAGTATTTTATCGGGCAAGATGTATCTCTTCAATATTAAAGTCACAAATCTCTAAGGAGTGCAAATATTCTGTCGCTAGGATGCCAATTCCCTTTTATGACTCCCTCAGTAATTACTGAGTAATATTTATTTTGGAGCAGTGTGCTAGGGAATAAGTGGGGTTTTGTAGATGGGAACCAAAGTGAAGCTAAGGTGTTTGATAACTAAGGTCTGCCTAGTGAGTTCACAAATGTTCCTGATGTAGGAAAAATTAAGCAAGGGTGGGTTTTAAAAGCCATCTTGTGGGGAAAAAAAAGTGTGTAGTCAAAAGTGTTTGCAACTGACACTTATTTGGGATGCAAAGCACAACTTGTTCCTCATTGCAGAATGGCCTCTGCTTCCCTGCCGTCCCACTTGCATTTCCCCTGGCTTGAGGAAATTGCATTAAATAGTCTGGGTTTCCACCACACTGGTTTGACCTGATATTGAAAACATGTACATAGGTATTAAATTCCGCAGAGTTTGGATGCAATGTCTTTGCATAGGTTGATCCTGGTGCAGTGGGACTCTCATCTCTGACTCAAGCTTCTTCCAACACTGACAACAATAATGTCTTCTGTTTTACCAGCAGAGGAAATTTTTAAGGCAGGAGAGACCATTAAGTTGTCCAGTGAATACACTGAGCTGTTACTGTCCTCCAAGGACCCACATAGACAAGGATGATAGTGCTGATGATAGTGGGGATGGGAGAATCAAACTAAGGTCACACCAGTACAGGCCTAGGTGCAATAAACATCTTTTCTGAGGGATAAAATCCATTCTGTGTAGTTATATTTGCCCACTGCTGCTGACCTTGGCTCATATTTCTAGGTCTTATGATAATACTGATGTTATTAAAACTGGCTACAATCTTTAAATATGTGCTGTGAAAACAAGCAAGAGCCAATTGTATCTACCTATCATTCACAGCTTTCTTTTTCCAAGGAAACTGTAAGGTGAAAATTAAGAGTGCCCATATGTGCAAAGGTGCATATCCATCCTCTCTATAAACTCATATGATTTTTGTCTTTATATATATGTATATGTGTATTTTACATTTTTATTCCATGCATATGTGAATAAGTGAGTGATATGAGCATGTGCATGCTATATGGTATGGTAAGCTTTTAAAATTTGCTGATTCTATCTTATTTGAGTAAATGTAGGGATGGAATAAGATCCTAAGCTTCAGCAAGTGTACTAGCACTTCACTCCAAATATCCATGTCCACAAAGACAGCAGCCTCATGCCTCTCCTTCTGTGATACATTAATATTTTATGGAGCAGAACAACACAGAGTCAACAATTTCACATTATGATGATGGTGACATAAAGCCCAATACTTGGCATGTTTTTCATCTCAAAAACCTCAAAAGCCTCCTGCCTGCACATGATGCAGGTTAGATCTTGTGGTTACATCCTCATTGTCTCTGGATATTTGTCTCTGCTCTGCAGAGCGCCTTTCTGCAGAGAGGTGGTGAAAGCCTCTCTGGCTGCCAGCAAACCCACCTCTGTGCTCAGGAGCACATGGCCCCACATGAGGTGGCAGATATTTTTCAGCCAGGCATGCATGGTCTGTGCCAACATCCACGAGCAGTGCTTTCTGTAGTGGAATGACTGCTAAGATGAAAGAGAAGAAGTTGCTTATCTGGGCTACTGATAGCAACATGATATGAAACACATGGGGCTACATGGCTGCATTTATAAATGTAATTAACAGCATTTTATTAAGGACAGTTAAGGAGAGGAGGAATTACTCTGAGCCGTAAAGTGCCAGGTAGTTTGCAGAATGAAGTTGAGAATTTGGATCAACAGAGCTGGAAATTAATTGGGCACTGAATGATATGCTGCATTATTGCTACAGGTGTCTGGGTGACCTGGCAAGATGGTCATTCCCTCTTGTCCTCAGATGCCTCTGAGGAGTCTGCGAGGGGCAATGGTGAGAGAAGTAGATTCTTCCTTTTCCTGCCTTGAAAGGAAGAACATGTACAAGTGGAGGAGTGATGTGGTGCCACTGCCCTGCTTAACCTCCAGTTAATGCCTGTTTTGAGGTATTGAACAGGGCATAGGCTGTCTGCTAGTTCTTTTCAGCAGGATGAAATTTGAGCCAACATTTTTAACTTCAGTCCCTATTTATCTGATTGACGCTATGTAAGAACACAAGAGCTGTACTTGGGTCAGAGCAGAGGTTTCAGTATCGGGTATTCAACCTTTGACAGAGACCAGTAGCAGACACTTCAGAAAGAAATACAGGATTTGGGTTAGCAGGAAGGGAGCCCTGTGTGGCATATACCCTTACAGCTTTCTCCCATGGACGATGTTCTCTTTAGATGAATTCTGATATTTCATTCATAGATTTTTAGCTGTTGGACATGAAGATGACATGGAAAAATGAAAGGTGTTTCCTGTGCTCAGAGAAGGATGCTTACTGCAGGCAACATTAGAGAGCTCAATTTCCCTGCTCCCACTTTCATGCTGGCTTTCTGCCTAAAGCACATGGCTCAGTAAGCTGTCACAAAGACAGCAGCACTTTTATTTTGCAAAACAATCCACAGTTGTTGGTTTCAATTTGATATTTGTTTTGCTTTGGTGTTTTCTTCCTATATTTCTGTTCTGATACTGTCAGAGGCTTCTTTTTCTGCAGGGCTGTAGAATGTCTTAACATTTTGGCCTTGGTTGTGGTATGTGTGTACTGTGATTGATTGTGTTCATTAGGAAAGTTGACTGTTGTTTATTTCACTATCAATAGATACGTTAGCAAACAAGATAAGTCAAGACCGGCAGACTTGCTCTAGTAATTACTGTAGGCTCAGATAAAGCATGTAGCATTGGAGCCTCACCATAATGAATCCTTGTTGATCCAAAACAGGAGGTGTGTTATATTTTAGATGCTGAAAACTTTCCACAGCCAAATGCAAAGAATCACAAAAGAGGAAAACAGCTAATTCCTTAGGGCAGTATGTGTAGCACCTCAAATAATGAGAGCATAGTTAGTGCATGGCACCAGCTTTAAGCTGCAGCACTTCTGCTGTGGATCCAGGGATGTCAAAGTGTCTGATAAAACTGGATCAATTTTGATGAAATCTTCTTACTGCAAAACACAGCGACAGCAAAACTCAATTAATTCCAGCACAAAATCTTTGCACAGTGTTTCTTACCCCTTCCCATTTTGAAGTGTGCTTCTCTCCTATTTTACTTAAAAAGCAGATAACTCCTTGACATTAAATGTTTTCCAGACACCCCTAATGTTCTTCACTATCCCTCCCATGCTCTGTGTTTCATTATTTCCCCTCTAAGCCTGGCTCAGCATCCCTCATACCTATTTCTCCATCTCAAACTGTTTCTACTGACTCTCTTGTCCTCTTCTGCTGAACTGGAAAGAGCCATTGCAGAGGAAGTGCTGCTGATTCTGGCATGCTCAGAATCATCTCTCGTCTTTGCTGAGCTTTGGACTTGGCAGTGCTAACCAAGCACTCTCACAGGCTTAGGTCAGCCAAATGAGAGCAGGGGTTTTGTTTTGTATTAATGAACAGCAGAGGGCTCATCCTGCCAAGAGCCTGACTTCCCTTAGCAATTGCAAAGCCCTTTTGTCAAACACAGAAGTTCCTATTTTTATTTGTTTATTTGTTTTTCAGAATAGCCATAATCAGGCTCTTGCCTCCTTCCTGAGCCATTCTGTGGAAACTCCAGGTATTTTAATCTTGACCTTAGAACGTATCCTGTGCATCCTGGAGATGCACTTCCTTAGAGATATGATTTTGGTAGACAAAAGAAAAAAGACAAAGACAAAGGACAAAAGAAAGGAGGGACATTCAGGCAGAAACACAATGACCCTGCAACTGAGGCTCCTTACAGGAGAATATCTGTGGGACTGTAAAGCTAACGTGGTGATTTAATCACAACAAAAAGCCAAGAATTCTTTGTGTCATAAACAGTGTAGCTCTTCAGATTTAAGGTGAACCTCCCGTTCTGAATCTCTTTCTCACTTCAGTCTCTCATCTGTGCTGTCCAAAAGCTCTAAGAGATGATTAGGACCTTTCCCAGGGGTTAGGAGAGAAATGAGGATCCCCTGTCCTACACTGAGGATGAGACAACCTTTTGGATGTAATGAATTAACTTCTAGTTAGTGCAGTGAAAACCTCTTTCATCAAATACTGTCTGCTCATAGACTATGGGGCTATATTGTTTCAAGCAGTCAGATTCGCAAAGACTTTTTATACCGCAAAAGGAAACAAGCAGCAAATTGCTGCTTGTTTTAATTTGAAGAAACATAAAACACTTGTCATGATTTTAATTAAGTAACACTTGCTCAGTATCTGCCAATCCTAACCCCTAGTCACTGTTTCACTAGTAGCGCAGGGGGTGTTCATACCTGCAGTAGGTGATAGAGCTGTCTGTTCCTGCATCACTTTAACAATTCCTAATATAGTTGATCAAGATTTGTAATAGCACTGATGCCTTAAAAAGCTGTTCTGGAAACTATGCAACAAGAATTTGCAGCCCTATGTGTAATGTGTGCCATGGGAAGTTTTTAAACCCAGCAGGCAGAAGAGAAAGTACCTTAAAATAAGTTATTTTAACACCAAAGAGGCTTTTGGAAGCTATTTGTGATCATTACGCAGCTATCTTATCTCAAGCATCAATTTCTACGAGGAGGTGCAAAGACCAGATGAACAAGATTGATCTTAGTTACCTTCACAGGGTTGGGGAGAATCTCACAAAGAGGATTAAAGGTAAGATATGAGAGAGCCCCCTGCGAAGGGATTTACAAGCATTCAGTACCCACATCAGAGGTGATAGGTGAAGTGGCAGAAGTTATTTTGCTATAATTGAGACTCCCTGATGCCACTGCAGACTCTTTTAGATCACTCGCAGTCTCATACTGCTTGTGTAGGAGTGATTCTGAGGGACTGTAGGTTGGTACAATGGGTATAGTGAAAAGACAAAATGAAAGATCTATTTGAAACACGCTATAATTTTAAAGGCTGTCAACTTTAATGCAGTCACACCTTATTCGGGGCATTATTTCCATCCATCCTAACTTTTGAGCCTCAGGCGTGCAAGTGACATCAGCTTTGTCTTGAAAGTGTTGCAGAAATATGTGGCATGAGGCCATGAGTTAAAATGAATGAGTCTTAATGAGCCCAAAATGATTGCTTATACCTGCATACATTGGGTGTAAAAGCATATAAATCGGAGTTGTCATTCTGTATTTCCTTGAGCTACAAATCAGATCAGTATGTCCTGAAACAGAAGTAAGAGCTATGCTGTGGTGGAAGATGGAGCAGGAAGACTTAAACAGTATTGATTGAAAGGGGAGATGTGCAGTAGTTTGGAAAAATCAGTAGTTATATGGTAACCTGGTCTTAAACTTGGAAGTTCAGTGGGACAGTTGTGCTTCTGTGGTTTATTTGGAACCAGGCAGATAGAAGAGGGAGGGTAAAGTCTCAAACTCTATTTTTGTGGATCACTGTGACAAACTGAAGCTCTGAATACCTGTGTGTAGAGACTGTCTTGAATGACATATTTTATACTGGAGAGAGTTTTATCTCCTGTCATGCTTCGTTTAGTTTTATTTAATATTTATCTACATATCATTTTTTCAGAGCAAAATCGTAGTCAATATAAGCCTAAAAATTGGTGGCATTTTGAACTTCAGCTCTAAGAATTTAAATAAATTAACAGGATAGTATTGTAAAAACCTTGTGTCCTTCCTTTGTTCAGTGGTTTAACATGGGTAAATCATTTGTTTATGACTGCAAAGGAAGTACTTTGGCACCTTCAGCAGCATAAAAGGTTGACTCCGGAGAATAAGTTGCTCAGAAAAGCAATTACATAGCAAGTCACCCATCACTGTAAGTTTGCAAAGAGAATATGGTTAACCTCACATTCATAGTGACATAGATTTCTTAGGAGGGAGAGAGAAGCAGTGTTCCATCTCTCTGTGAGCCACCGCACTGAAATGTCAGCACACAATTCAGTAGTGAGAGCTGCTTTGATGGTGGAAGCATTTCTAGGAAAGGTGCGTCTGGATGGAGAGAATTCCTTCTCTGTGGAAAACCCCTGTGTGATAGTAATTTAGTGAAATGCCTTTAGTATTCACACTTTGTCTCCAGAAGAAAGCACCATGGTTAGAATGATGAGGCTGTACCTGGGAAATCCCAGCAGTACAGTGACCTCCAAATTAACAGGGTGGCATTCTTCAGTTTTGTGTGTGTCTGGTATTTGAATGACTGATGGCCCTGAAAGGGCACAGCACTGACTCAGTGTACCTGTGTCTTCAGATGTCTTTTCCTTTCTCTGATTTTCTGAAGTCAGTCTAACTGGATTTGAGCTCTGTAGGACTAGACAACTGCTATTATCTTCAGCTTTGGCTTGAGGGGAGGAGGCTCTGTAGAAATAGCTCTGTATCATAAAAAGATTAGCATCTTAAATGGTAGTACATGGCATAATTCCTGCAGCAATTTCAAAGTTATGTACCATCAAATACTATGTCACGTCCCTCATAATAGTCATTAGCAATTATGTCACATTGAATCACAGAAAACATGGTGAATTTAGTACTAATAGAGCAGAACAAAGTCTTTTCTGGCTTACGAGTGTTGTGCTTTAATCTCTACAACTGGACGTTGCAGTTTAGTACTGGCAGGGAGCCCTGTTTTCTGTAGCTGTGTACTTGCTTTTGGTTTTAAGATTATATCAATTCTAGAGAAAATTCTGCCACTATTAGGCATGCAAGTGTGGTAATTTATGCAGGACAAGAATGTTATCTATTGAAACCAGCACTTGTCTGCCTTGTGTTCATAGTGCATGTAAAATCTGGACAGCAGAAGCCAAGTGTGCAGCCACACATAACTATTGACCAGTTCAGCTTGGCTTTGCTGCTGCAGGGAAAACTGCTATACCATGAAGTAGAGGAAGAGGTACCAAATCTCACAGGTTTGAGATTTTTCTGGAGCAATGATTATGTTCTTGCACAGGCAAGAACTAACTTGGCGAACAGATGTGTTCATCGTAGCAGTGCTCTGTTGTTGCCAACTCATAGAATACTTTTGCAGACACCAGGAAAGTGAATATGAACTGTCTTTTGGAGTACTCAGTTAAGAGATAGCAGACTGTCTCCTCTGTGCTGTAGTGACATTGTTAAAGAAGGAAAAATTGTGTTTAATAGGAATCTTTCGAATGGTTCAGAAATGGGAATGGGAAGGAGTGAAGCATCAGCACAGAGCAGTCATTTCTTAGGAAAAGTGGGAGAAAGGACAGTGAATGGAATGAGCAATAAGAATAACACCAAAAAAAGACTTCTACACCTGTATGCATCAGCATATTCATGGGAAAACAATAAGCTCTTGTTAAAGTCTCACCAGGATAAATAAGGACACAAAAGACAAATAGCAACTAAATGTAAATACTGCCTCAAAGAGAGAGTGGAACATTTCTTTTTATCTTTAAGTTTCCAGTGATCTCACCAGATGTTAGCGTGAACTCTCCTGGTCCCAGTTTTCAAAGCTCTCCTCAAAACCAAACCAAATCAAAGCTTTAAGGTTTGTGGGTACCTTTAAATGTATGTTTTTTAAACACTGTGTGCCAAAGAAGTCTGATCTATTGAGTGATGATTTTGTGCACATGCTCTGCCTACAGGCCAGGGCTCTAGTTGTGTTTAATTGCATATAGGGAAAATAAATGTAAGATGTTCTAGTAACAGTTTGTTACCACCAAGCTCTAACTGGTTGACATTGGATATCAATCTGACTGCATGGGAGTTCGCCTCTTCCTAAGACAAACCTCATTTATGTTGTTAAGTGGATGATGCATTAAGCAGCAAACATTATCCTACAAGTCTGTTAAATATCACAGAAGAGTGGGCAGCTGAGCTGGTCACAGTGATTTCTCTTGAGGATCATGTAAGGTAAACCTAACTGAAATTGGGGTGAACCATCTCTCCTTTTAATTTGGATTTTCTAAGAATTTTCTCTTACATTGAACTACTGTGAAGTTAGCAGTGTTGTAGAACTACTGTTGTCTCTACCGTTTCAAACAGTGATGTGTCCAGCTTTTAGCCACGTTGTTTATTATCAACTTGGCTTCCTGTTTCTGAGGCATAAAAGCACCTCTGTATCCCATGGAGCATTCATTTGGAAAACCCAGCATGACAAAAAAGACTTCTAATTTTGGACCTTCCAAATTGATAACATGCTCTCAAAACAGAAGTAATTGGTGGGCATGTATCTTTAATGTACTATAATACACATTATGTTCTTCAAAGAGCTTCTTAGCCTACTTTCTGGCAATGTTGCTGCTGCTGTGTTTTTTCTATAGCTATTTTTCTTTCTTTGTGTTACTTCTAATGACCTCATGTAAAGCTGGTCATTTTACTTTGCCTTGAATATCAATTATTTAAAATCGGTGATGATTCTGAATAAGAGTCATACTGAGCTCCATAAAGTATCTTTTTTCCCATTAAACCCCATTCTGCAGCTATTCTTTGGTATAGGCTTCAGGGAGGTAAAAGATAGATGTGAAATTTTGTCAAATTACTTGGGGAAAAAGGAAAAAGGGGGGATAATCCAGTGCATTGTTAGAATGACTCTAATATCTTTACAAATTCAAGACACTGTTGTGTTGTGACCTTTCTCATCTTGTTAACTTGTTTCCCCAAAGTGTTCTGACCTTAATATAATGTATTTGCTAAAATGTTTTCTCTAAATTGTCAAACTACTGCTGTACTCAATTCTTTCTTAATGGCTCAATACAACATCAGCCAGCACTTTTTTTAATACCATCATTACAGTGTTAGCACAAAAGCATCCTCAGGTTTTTTTTTAGTAAAACTCTGTCATTTTCTGTTTTCTTTCAGCACTGTGTCTTTATTATATTGTTCACTGTTAAGATCCTGTGCTACTTCTGGAAGAACTTCTTTTTTCTCTTCAGTTTTATGAAAGTGGCTCATAAATGTAACATTCCTCTTTGAGCAAACCATATCTGAGCTCATATCTGCCTTTTTCCTCCTTTTCTGGAATGGAGGAAGTTGTGCAGTTGTTTGATATTTCCAGTTTCCAAATTCCTTCTACCTAAAAAATACGGAAGCAAAACCCAGAATCTACCTTGAGATTAATTCTGGGATTGCTTGTGTTGGTTTTATTGCAGTGTCATTCAGCTGAAGTTGGCAGAGTTATTTCTGATTCATACAAGTAAATTCATAAGCAGAACCATACTTTGAGGCCTCAATCCAGCTAAGCATGTAATTCCCTTATTCTCTGTAACATGTTTATGCAAATACTGTCTTGGTTGGCTGGTCGCTTTTGTTAATGAATATGATGCAGGTCCTGTGTGTTAACAGGCAGCTGTTTGTTGTAGGGTAGCTTCAAAACACACGGTTAGGGGATCTGGGCTGAAGCGGTGGCCTAGAAGAGTAGCATTCAACAGGCACACAGTAGCCACAAGCCATGGTACCTTGTTAGCTGTCATGAAACTAATGAGGTTTTCCGAACTGAAAAGATAAAAAGACATGCACTTATTAAAGCGTGTGATTGCTGTACTGAAGGGGGGTCTCATGAGAGCAGAGGAGGAGAATCCCCTCCCTTGATCTGCTGGTCATGTTTGTTTGATGCAGCCCAGCATACAGTTGGCTTCTGGGCTGCAAGTGTGTACTGCTGGGTCACGTTGAGCCAGGTCATCAATCAACACCCCCAAGTCCTTCTCCTCAGAGCTACTCTCAACCCATTCTTCACCCAGCCTGTAGTAGTTGTGCATGTGCCCCCATGCAGGACCTTGCACTTAGCTTTGTTGAGCCTTGTGAGGTTTGCACATGGGGCTCTGTCTGGATCCCATTGCTTCTCCCCAGTGTGTCGACCACACCACACAGCTTGGTGTCATCAGCAAACTTGCTGCGGGTGCATGTGCTCAATCCCACTGTCCGTGCCTCCAACAAGCTACACGGTACCAGTCCACTGTTTGATGTGATTACTGGTATAATTTTATTCCTTAGCCAAGGCTTGTTTCTGTTACTTGCTGACTTGGTTCACTGTTCTTTTAAATCCACTGTGGGATGAGCTAAAAGAATATTATAAGCATGCACCTTAAACTGATGCTGTAATTAAGTTCCAGAGCAACAGCCAAATAAACTATTCATGGAAGGCACAGATGTTCTAGTTTCAAAGTAATTTTTGTGGGTAGCTGTTTCCTTCTCTGCATCCTGAAGCAATGGGTAAAGAAAGACTACAGCCATGAACAGCATGCGGTTCTCTTTTAAAATGCTTTAGACGTGGATTGCACTGCATGGCTGATTTTTGCATAGAGGTGGCTTACATGTATAAAAATTACTTCCCAACTCATAATAAGCTGCCCTAGGTGACCATGAACTAAATTATTCAGTGTAAAAATTAACAAATAAGGGAGGTCTTTGATGACATTGTCAGAAGATCAGCATTTGTTACCAGTGAGCCCTCCCAAGCTCTGCATGCTGCAGATAAAAGGATAGGAACGCTGCATTCTTCTGGGAATGAGTGAGGAAGGAGCTGTGTTGCCACTGTCAAAATGCCTTTATAGTTGACAGGTTCTGGAATCTAAAGAGAATGTCATATTTGGGGGGACTTTGTGGTGCCTAGTTATTATTTAAATATTTGGATATGAAACTAAAGCCTGACAGTGAGCCACAAATTAGCAATTCTGGTCATGGTTCTATCGTCCTTTTCTCTTCTGTATTGAATTTTTGTATAAATTAGAAGAGCATTTGATCGAAACTACACTTACTATTCAACTGCTTCTCACAGGCATCTCTTTTTAGTAATGTACTCTTGGGCTTTAAGTTAAATGCGTAAAAGAACAGGGACCTGTTTTATTTGAAGGTCTAAGACTTTTGAAACTCATTCCCAAATTAGTACAGCCTGATGAAATTCTAAAACGTTGCAGGGTTTAGGGGTCTTTTTCTTCTCTTGAATTTATGTTGCTTTTTCTTGATTGAATGCTATGAAGGTGCTGCCAAGCTGTGGAGGAAGGAGGGATTCTTCAGGGGGCAGCTTACAAGTCTGGCCATGGACTGGATGCTGCTGTCAATAGGAGGCTGCTGGGATGGGGTAACCTGGTGAGCGGCTTCTGAGAAACAGAGATTTTGAAGGGATCTCTGAGGACTCAGTAAATTTCAGAGTAGAGTTTGAAAATCCCCTTAAAACAATTTCACTTTTGTCCATACTCTATCAGAAGGAAAACTTAAGCTTGCCAGAAAAGTGAAGGTGAAATCAGATTGGACCTAAGGCACCACCTGAGGTGGGAACACAGGGCAGGAGCTGACTGTCATGATGTTTCCCAGCTACGGCACTGAATTGCCCTTGGTTTTTGTATGTAGGGAGTCCTGTTGCACAGGCAGCTTTCCTCATTCCTCATATCTGAAAGGGGCCTACAGGGATGCTGGAGAGGGACTATTTATTCTGGACTGTAGTGATAGGACAAGGAGTAATGGGTTTAAACTTAAGCAGGGGAGGTTTAGATTGGATATGAGGAAGAAATTCTTTACTGTAAGGGTGGAGAGGCACTGGAATGTGTTGCCCAGGGAAGTTGTGAATCCTCCGTCACTGGTAGTGTTCAGGGCCAGGTTGGACATAGCCTTGGGTGATATGGTTTAGTGGGAGGTGTCCTGCCCATGGCAGGGGGGTTGAAACTAGATGATTTTAAGGTCCTTTCCAACCCTAACTATTCTATGATTCTATGATTCAGACCTTTTGTTGGTGCCACTGCAGGAGGTAGGCCAAGTGGAGAAGGGGTAGAAGGAGTCCTAAACATAACGGTTGTGGATTCACTGCCTGATGTCATTGCTTCCATTAATGATGTCTATCTCATGCCAGAACTAAGGAAAGGTTTTCACAATCTATTTACATTTAAGTATATGGAAATACATATTTACAGTACATTTATGCTACCAGGACCAAAGCCAAGCACTGTATGCATTTCCTTGGTTCTTCAAATGCTCCGATCTGCTTTCTGTCAGAACATGTTATAAAATGATGTACGTATTCACGTGTTACCTGACTTCCGGACTAGCTTCAACAGGAGCTTTAACAATGTTGGCAGCATGAAGCTAAGGCTAAAACTAATACCATGAGACATGAATATGTATAAAAATATTAAATTCAGTCCTGGTAGGGATTCTTTTTCTGTGCTTTGAAGACTCCAGTGTTGTGGAATAAAGATTTTTCTTGCAGCAACTCTTCAATTTATATTTAATTGACTTTCTGTAAAATCATCTGCATTTTTATATGTTTTTCCCCTAAAAAGCAATATGAACATTTTCTGCATTTTCCTAATAATACAATAAACAGTGTTTGTAAAATGAGCAAATGTAAAAATGAAACAGATAGGAACAACTATTCTTAGAAATGAGCTACTTGCTTATTCATTTTGTTGGGTTTTAGCAGGTCTGGTTCTTCAAGTCTGTTTAAAAACTGGCAGAGGGTAGAAAGAGGTGACAGTGTGAGAACAGCTGTTTCCCATTTGTTAAATAACAAATTAGACAAATAAAATATGAAAAGTTAATAATAAGGAGTATGTTCTAGCTTCGTCCAGTCAGACTGCAGCAAAATAGAGGCTAGATTTCTGTTCAAAGGGATAAAATTCAAGTAATTTCAGAACCAAAGATGAATGGATAAATTAGTGTGCTACTGGGGCAAAGGGAACATCCCCAGTGGCATTGTCCATGCATGTGGACACAATTGCACACCTGAGTCATACAACCGCCTCTGCATAGCAGCACATCTGCACGTGTGCTTAGGCAGCTTGGGCAGACAAATGTAACTTCCCCACTCAATATATTCCTCACCTTTCCATCGATTTAGTCCTAAAAGATCCTTTTATTTCTGGAAGCCTTGTAAATAAACAAAGTCTTTTTGGTTTGTTTATTCAGGAAAGCTTTAGTTTGAGCTCAAGGAGTCAACAGTGGAGAAAATTTGGCTGGAATAATAATAAATATCTCTTCTGAATTCATGAAACCTTCCCTTAATGAAATCTGTTCCAGCTTCCTGAAAGTCACAGGCTGTCGTTGTTTACTGGTAGAACAGGCAGCTGCCCTTAGGAAGTTCTTATTTGCATGATCCATTGCAGTGAGCTGTAAGGTTTTTGTCTCTGCACTTATGCTGGAAGCAGGACAGTTAGAAAGCATGGCAGTGAGATGGTGAGAGCCTTGAAGCATTCCTGCTCCTGGGCAGCCCTGCAGAGCTTCACCTTCCTGAGAAGGTCTGAGCACAGCAAAAACTAAGGGCAGGGTTCTGAGGAAAAGCAGCAGCTCATTCCTGGTTAGGAGAAAGCAGTTCATTCCTGTAGTCCCCTATGAGGTACTGTGGGAGGGCAAGAGTGACCCTCAGCAACTTGTTTTTCTTTATTTTGTTACATAAAATATTTACAATGAAGCTTCAGCTTCACCTCCAATGAATCCTGGGATACTTTTCTACCAGGAGCTTCCCTATGCTCCCTTCTAAGTGTTTTCTGTTCCATGAGGCACGCACATTCCCTCTCCCACTGTCCTCCTTCAAATTTCTCCCATCACAAACACACAGCATGTAGTATCCTACTGATGAATAAAAATATGAATATTGTGCTTGATGCCTACAAGATGAGTAAGTAATAAAAGGGTCTGGGTATGCACACTGAGAACTCATCTGGTCTTTACCAGGGACTGTTTAGAGATACTGCAGTTGCTTCATAAGCATCTGTAGTAGTAGGAGGGGAGAAAGGAGCAGGGACAGAGATGAAGACTCAAAATAGGTTTCAGTTAGGATTGACATTACGAAGAAGCGGGTCAGTGAGATGGGACTCCGGCCTGAAGTAAACACCTCAGTGATATCAAACCCCTCAATTTTCCTACTGTGAATGAATTTTTCCAGTATGATCCATGAGCATCTTCCTGTTTGCTGTGAATAATATCACTTACTGAGGTGTTAAACAAAAGACATTTTACTAAATCTGAGCTTTCTGAAGTGTTTACTTTTGTTATGTATTCTGCTTTATTAAGTAACCAAAGAGAAAACAGAGGAGGCATGTCACCCTGCAGGGTCATATATATATATATTATGTTATAAAAAGGTTTAGTATCAAAAGGTTAGAAACCTTTTGTTTCTGATTGTCAGTTATTTGGAAACTATATGTAGTACATCTAGAAATAAAGGGGATGATTACTTTTTATAGGCAAGAAGGGATTAATAAAACTCCTAATGCTCAAAGAAACAGCTGCTTCTCTGTTCTATATTGCTTCTAAACCCTCATCTAATGCTGAGTGAGTCAGCTGGGAGACTCCACTAGTGTTAAAAAAGAATTAAATGGAAAAGTAGTGGTTATTATTTGAAAACAATTATTCTCTAATTGTGCTTTGAGGGGGGGGAAAGAAGAAAGAAAACTGCTGTTAAAATAATTTAGAATTAAAACAAAGTATAGAGTAGGAAGAAAATATCTTTTTAAAATAAAGACTTCTTAATCCATAAGCAGAGATGATGTGACAGCAATCGTGGTTTTATTAGTCTGCTTTGAAAAGGCTGCAATATTCACAAGTGGTGTTGATGCAAGTGAGTGGAATCAGGCTTCCTACTGGAGCTGCCAGCATGGGCTGGCAGGGCAGAGAACTCCAGCCGCATTCCCAGCTCTGCTGGGAATAACCTTGGCACAACACACTGCATCTCCTCAAGCCTTCTTCTCTCCCCTTTATCCCTTTTTTGTTTGGGTGGGGTGGGTTGAACTGTCAAGGATTCAGGGCAGAGGCTGTTTTGATAGGTACAATTATAATGCGTGGCTTGAACATCAGTTGTTGAATATGGTAGAAAATAGTTGCTGGTATTTCTATGCTTTTTTTTGCATCAGACATTCATATGGGTTTATGATTTGGTGGCTGATTGGCAGAGGGAGGAAAAAGGTTTGTATCTCCGTTATGCGCTTTCCATTAGAAGTGCGTATATTCAATAGCTACGGCTTGCAGTGACCTTAAGCCACATGATGTAATCCTTATTCAATTTTTAATAAAGGCAGAATCCCCATCAAGTTTTGAGGTCTGTCAATGTGAGAGATATGTCAAGATTTACGACATTAGATTGTAAAATATTCTGCCCCGGTGCCTTATGTTCTTTCAATAATGTATTTTAATGGCATATCTGGAAATGCAGGAATACTCTTTGATGATTTGATAGATTAATGGACTTTACTATTAGTCTTTGAAAAGAACTGTGATCCCGTAAATGCCTCTAGGTTTATAAATGGTATCTTCATAATGTGTATGCAGCCTTCATAACTTGTATTTAGTATGTCTGGTTTTACTTCTTATCCTTTTGGTTTCGGTTCAGTTCATTTTACTTTTCCAGCCTACCTGGGTTTTGTTCAACTCTGGGTTTTGTTCAGTCTAAACAACAAAATCTAACACGTGCCGCTGAAGATGAAAAGATCTCTATTCCTAACTCTTCTAGGGATTTGGCATTCAGAAATTCACAGGTTGCTTTTAGAAGAAACATAAGGGAGAAAGAAACCAATAAAGGACCCAAACAGCAGTTTCATTGGTAGCTTGAGAACCAGAGGAAGCACTGGTAAAGAAATGACTGCTTCGTTCTTTCCATTTTCCAGCCTTCTTCCCTTTTCAGTTGCCTGTAAAAAACTTGCCAGAAACTATGTAACTTTTATGGATGAAGAGCCTGACATGTTTTGTGTAATTGCAGATTGTGTTAAATGGGTGATAGGGAGATAAGACAGTGGTATATTCAGAAAGATACTGGGTTTCCCTCCTTTCTGTGGTGGTCACTGTCTCCATCTATTTATCCTTATTTTCTAGACAGTGCTGCAATGTGGTACGCTTGAAGTTCACACTCGGGGAGGTTGAAAATAAATGAAGAAGACCTTCTTGAGGCTGAAGAAAAGAATTTATTAGTCCTTAGGGCTGAAGTATATAAATTTGGAAGGCCTTTACGGGGCTAAAGGAAATAAATTAGACCTAAAAAGATGCTATTTCAGGGACAAAGATTTATCATTTGGAGGCATGCGAGAGCTATACTCATATTCCAAAGTTTCATAAAGGAGACTTAGTTTCTTCTCTGTAAAATCCATTAGGTTCAAAAATACCGAGCCCACTCTGAATTTCAAAGTACCTGCTGTTTTCTCACTGTGTGTCACTCCTGGAATAAATTACTGTCCCCTCTCTCTGTGAAATTAGGCTGCTATGCCATTTCCTTTGCAGGGTACTTTGCATAGAAAAAGTCAATTGTGCTATTCCAGCTCTATGGCCGCACAGCAGGCAGATGTTCTGATTTATCATTCACTCTCTCTAGCACGCTATAGGAACATTCTGGTGCATCTGATTCAGATTTTCCTGTGTCACCAGAGAAACAGAGAGTTTATTTAATTTTGTAGCCTCCTTGTCACTCCAATGCACATGATTTGTCCTGGAGCAGAATATCCTGGAAACCAGTCCTTGTAGCCGAGAGTTCTGCTTGTGCTGCTGAGCCATGCAGGCTGGCAGCAGAGAAAGCAGCGATCTGGGGGGGTGCAAGAACTTTGTGTCTGACCTTTCCTGGTTTTCTTCTTTCAAACCCAGTATGGAGTCTGGGGCTGGAGGGATTATGCAGACCACAGAGGTTTTTGTGTTATATTTGTCTATAGCTTTTACATTCCCTGATAGTGCAGGAGTAGTAGCAATGGATGCGCTGCTTCTAGCAGAGAGCTTTATTGGATGTGTTTGGTTATTTCATCACTGATATCATTCCCCTGGTTTGATAGGAGAGAACTTTCTCTAGAATGTTCTGTTTTCCTGAAGAAAGTTTAATTTTGACAGGTTTGGAGGTTATTTTTATTGATGGATGCATTTCAGCACTGCTGACATTTTCCCCTTTTTTTAAAGCCAAATCAGTCCCCACCAACCTGCCAAATTCCAGAAAATTCTGTAGTTCACAGGATATTTCACCCCGTGTGAAGGTGAGAGAAGGTCATCAGGCTCATGCTGGATTTGCAGCATCCCCAGTTCCTTCCTGTCACTCTGGGAGCTGCGTTTCTCCTGTTTAGTGTATGGAGGTTGTTTAATGTATAGGCTCTAAGAGGTTAGCCTAACCCCACTAGTAATTCTAACAGTAATGCCAAAGGAGAGGTAAATGCGAGTGATAACACGCAAGCCCTGGGCCAAACAGTTCAGCGTTTACTTTATTTGACCTTCCAGAGTGAGTTGTGTGGAATCAGCTCTGAGAGATCCAGCAGCCCCAAGAACATGCCTGGAGGGAAGTCAGAACTCTGGTTTGCAGTTTTGCCTCTGGCTGACAGCTGTAAAAAGTGTTAACTAATGAACTATTCTAAATGGGTAAATAAGAAAGGAAATAAGAAAAGCCAGAAAGCTTATAGAAAGCTGCCTATTAAGCACAGAGTGAATGAAAGCTTTCTAACTGCAAACTAAGTTTCTTTTCATACTTTGGGATTGATTCTCTGGTCAGCATGTAAACCAGCCTGTGAGCCCAGAGCAGTAGGCAGCAAAATCCTCATTAGGAACCTCATGTGCCTGTTGTTTTTTTTTCTCATCTGAAGGTTTTCCTCTCCCATATCTACGTGTGCTGTCAATATGTGGAGGGTACTGAATTTAAGATGCTATATTCAAAGTTTCACCTTTGCTAATGTGCAGATCATGGCTTCTAAACCCACTGAAAAATAGAAAGAGAAGCCATAGCCATGGCACTAACCCTGGCTGGTTACTGTGTGGAGTGACTCTGTAATCCAGATGGTGGTTCTCCAACAAGTGAGGAGCATCCTGCACCAAGGCATGACCTCCTCCAGAGCCCAGTTTGCTCTCTCAGCCAGCTTCAGTGACCAGAGCCAAAGCTCCTGTTGGGTCTGTGTCCAGGTATTGGGTGGCTCCAGCTGTCTCTCTTTGAGGAGCCTGCAGAAGCTCAGTGAGCATCATGCCTTCAGAACTCTGGGTGTCTTCACTACTGCCTCACTGAGGGCTTGCCCTTGTCCCTTTCCACCTGAGAAGGTTATCACCCCAGCTACCATCACCACCCCATTGCAGGAGGTGACAACCTTCCCCAGGTCAGTTTGTCACCTGTGCTCTTTCTTAGGCAGTAGAAAAAGTTAGAAAAGTGCAATTTTCCCTCACAATAGCATCCAAAACAATTGTGCTGCCATAGCGATGAATAATTAAGCAAAGCTGTCTCTCTCAAATGTGTCACTTTCTTGCTCGAAGGATTTTTCTGTTATTTTTCAGGTTATATCAATTAGACTCAGCTTGAGTTATGAAATGTTATGCAACGGAGATGTCTCTGTTTCCTGCTCCAGTGATGCACCAGAGTTTGTTTTCTTTAAGCGTTTAATATAAATTGACCTTTGGGGCAATTCAGGAATACTGCAGACCAGGCTGTGTTTTGGTTTTATGAGTGATTAGCAAGAGAAAACATGTTTACAGTCAAAGAAATCTTGTCGTTTAAGAGTGAGATTTTACCCTGCTCCTCATATATCTACAGAAATGTAATGGGTGAAGTACTCCTAGATAATATTTTGCATATACTCACAGAAGGGGAAGAGCTCTCCATGCATCCATTCCTCTTCCCATCTGCAAATATGGAAGGTGCAGCTGGAGTTTTAACTCTCTATTTGATTTAAAAGCCAGCATTCAGTAACCCACACAGTGGAAAGGCAGCATGCACCAGAGCATGGCTGGCATAGCTCCTCCAAGCAGCCCTTTAACCAGCCAAAGCCTCTATCTGCATCTTGGCTTGATCCTTGGGAAGAGATTTGGTACTCATGAAGAACCATGACAAGTTGCTCAAACTGGATGCCTTGTCTATTTCTGATAGTTGCTGAAATAAGAAAAGTTTCTAGCCCAGTTCTGTTGCTGAAAGCATGTACAGTATGAGATAGATATCTCTTGCTGTAAAACTGGGAATTCCTCATTCAGCTTATGGAACATAGATGCACTGAAGAGAAGCAATTCAGTAGCAACATTTGACTCATTAATAAGTGATGACCAGTACAGGCAGTTGAAGCTTGAGTCCTGTGATCTGTTTTGACTGTGCAGAGTCCCACTGGAATCAGTTTCTGTGCACACTGGTACAGTCCACTGCAATGACACAAAGCTTTGGATTTCCAGGAAGAGCAAAGGACGTTGTAGTGATAGGATTAATAATAGTCCAAATGAAAGTTTGCCAGAACAGCAGGTTGTTCCTGTTGCAAAGAGTGCCCAGAGCTTTCCACTGCATCTCCTTATAATGGCAACAGCTATTAAACATTCAGTGCCAGATTTCAACATTCAGCAATAACACTTCCATCTGAAATTCCACAAATACTGACTGGGTGATTTAAAACCCAGTGTTTTTCTCTGTCTTACAAACTCTTGCTAACACTGACTTTCTCCTGCATGTACAGCTGATTTATATGCACTGGCACAGGCAGATTTGTAGAAAGGGAACTGTTTTCAAATGGAAAATAAGACTAAAGACATTCTGGTTTTCTAACACGACCATTAGTAGCAGTTACAGCTCTGGAAGAAGAATTTCCCAGGTTTTCTTCCATGGATCATGCCACTTGTCAGATCTGCATGTAGATTTAAGAATTAGGATGCCTGTACTCAGGCCCCATGGATTTACTATTCGAAGCAGTAAGTGGGTGGTTTTTTTGCTGTATTTCTCTGATTGAAAAAAAAACAGTGCAGCTGTCTTCATCTGCTGCTGTTTGTGTGTTGAACACAAACAGTTTGGCTTCACCCAGCCTTGCATATATTACAAAACATATTTAGCCAGATATCACAAAAATGCATTTAAAATTCATTTGCTCTCTAAAAATAGCAGATGTACAGTTATGAACCAGTAACCTATAGGGCAAAATGAACTTTTGCCTTGTGAGAAAAGATTCCTGCTGTCATTCCTCCCTCTTTCTCTTTATGTGTTCAATATTTTCCAGGGATACACATCGTAAAATCTATAGAAGATCAAATCTCTCCTGGATTTGGTTTTATTCTATAAAGGCAGTGCATTCAAATAATTTGTGTCATGCTGCTACTCTGCACTGGTTTGGCATAATCTGCTCCAGAAGACATTAACGAAAGCACAAGTGTGACATCTATTGACAGCACTAAACTCAAACCCAGCTGGCAGGAAGAGCCGGCAGTCTGTTTGCCTACAGCTTGCTGCAGCAGGAGCTGTGGAAGAGCAGTAAGATGCTGCAGGGCTAATCTCTGAGTGATCTTAGAGCAGAGCTTTACAGCAAAAGGCTAATCTTGGCTTTGAGATGCATGGGATTTTCTTGGTTTTAACCCAGGTCATTACACAGATTCCTAGAATAAAAATCCATCTGGGACTGTGAGACACAACAGATACCAGCTCTGTCTCAGACAAATCTTGTGCTGCAGCTTCTCGTGCAGGAGTGCAGCAGGAAAGTGATGGTTAATGCTTCTTATGCCCATATGCTCTTCCCCAGGCACATGCTATTCACTAATGATTAGTGCATCTATCCCTAGAGGTCAGTGCTGATCAGCATGTATTAGCTGTAGCAATACCATGGTTATGCAAGTTGGAGCAACCTGAGGAGCCACAATTGCTGTAATGAGCCATCTGCAGTTTTGCTGTGTGTTGGCCGCCGGCCGAATGAGTATGCTGGGCAAGACAGACCTTTCCTCTAACCTGATACAGCTGGTCTCATGTTTAAGCTGAGCTGTAGGAATGAACATTATTTACTGTGTTATGGCACTGCTGTGTTACAGACTCTCAGTATAGCTGGTATTTTGTCTTTTGTTGTGGGTAGCAGAAGCTGGTTAGAAGTGACAAAGTGCCTGATGGCAGGACCTTCAGTGCCTGTACGGTGCACAGAGAACTTCCTGAATCATGCTTTGAAACTTTCCTAAGCCATATTGCCCTTTTTTAGTAAGAAAAGGTTTTCTGGGAGTTCTCTTAATCTCTGACAAAGTAAAAAAAGATATTTGCATTACCAGTAGCTGAGAGTTGTCCTTAGATTTATAACCGGCAGAGGAGTGGTCTCCTCATGTTGATCTCAAGCATCAGACTTGGACTTAAAGGTAAAGTTTTCTAAGTGTCACCTAAGTTCAGCTCTTATAATTCCACTTTCACCACTGACAGCCTACTTTTACTATAACCAGCCCTTACTCATGGCCTGGCATGGCTTCTAGACAACAATAATGTGAGTTTCCACAGGGAAAGGTTTTGTCTAAAGTGTTTAAAGGGCTATAAGCAATCAACTGGGATTAACTGCCAAAGGCTCCTTACTAAGATCACTGCCACATCTTGTGGACCTTTAAAGGTACTTGTATGCCTTTAACCATCTGAATTTCTAAAAGTAAATCACCCTTTTAATTGTATTCTGATCAAGTTTTATAATGTGTAATTCCATTGACTTTGGAATGTTGTCTGATGCTTTGTGTTGATATAAGAAAGATTGCAATCAGTCTTATTTCCAACACAACCTATTTTTGCTGAACCTTTGGAAGGGGTTCTTAAGATGGGTTCCCAGTATTTTCAGTGGAGATAGCTTTAAGATGAATTTATAAATCTGATTAGATCTAGAGATTTTACACTTCATTCTCCATTAGATTGCTATCACTAGATGGGTTTGGACCTCAGCTTAAACTTCAGATCCTAATGTAACTAAATGAAACTATTATCATTAAATATTATATTGCACTTTAAAATCAGATACATTTAGACTTATTAAATAATAAAAAGGAAAGTGAGCTCAGCCTGGTGATTGGGCTCTTTGTAAGTTTGAGAAAAGATGCAGAAGATGACTACATATGTCTGTGATTTACCTTCATGCACTCATCATCTGAGTGCCAAAAAGCTTCCGTGCTGAAACAGTGTGCTGTTATCTTTCCTTTGAATATCTATGGACAAAATTGCATCCCTGACAATTTGGAGGTCTCCCTTTGCACCGGGGCTATGTAAGGAAGTATTTTAGTACATTCTAAAAGAAAAAAGGCATCATTTTGATCTCTCTGAGCAAGGAGAGCAATTTTCTTTGATTGAAAAATCTTCTTTAACATTACATGATTTCACCTGGGCTCCCCTGGCAAGAGCTTTCCCAGCTTCCCTTTTATCCACGTGTTCCTGAAAGGAGGCAAGCTGTACAAATGGGAACTTTTTTGTCTATCCTCCACTTTCAGCCATTGCAGTAAGTGAGCCGGGATTGCTGCCTCTTACATGCTTATCTGCAGAAGTTGTTCCTCCTTCTTTAAATCAATGCATGTCTGAAAGTATAGGAGGTAACCCAGAGTCTGAAGTACAAACAAAATGTCTTCTCTTTCTTCTCTGTTGCTGATTCTTAAGAAAATGAATACACTCCTTCAGTAAACCAGCACGCAATGAAAATTTATGTGAGGGAGCATGGATAAGATACGTGTGATTTCTAAGTTGGCCAGTTTTCTGAGCCCATATGTTTAGCACCAAAATGAAACTACAACACAGGGGAAATTGGATGATAGATCCAGGACATGGGTGGAAAATATATGGCTATTAATTTGTAATTTTGTTTTGCTAACTGTGAGACAAGAAGGCTTTCTGCACAGTAAATAATGACGGTGTTTGGAGTGATAAATCTGAGCATCCTTGTGCTGTCTCCTGCTGCTGAATAAATCTGTTGGTCTGTTGCAGTTTAAGAGTTCTGCTGATGATTTTAACTAGGCTGTTTCAGAGAAACCCAGGCTCTTTCCCCTTGGCTTCACTGAGATCCTTGACAAAGCATGAATAGATGCCCTACTGTACAACAGAAGCAGTTAGGCTGTCAGGATGGCTCTGCCTAACACAGCCTCAGTTCTCTGCTCAGGAGACTGTTTCTTAAGCTCCCTGCTCTGCACTACAGCTGAGAGGAATGAGCTCCTGCTTGTCCTGTTATGGCTAGTTAGATGTACCCTTCTTTCACATGAGAAAACTCGGAGCAATAGAGCTCATTAACTGCTTGCATTAAAGCCTTGACAAAAGCCAGGTTGGAGTGGGAAAACTCATTTACACCTGATATAAGGGGATCATTAGGTAGCTGAATGATTACAAGAAACCCAAGGCCACAACACAGCAGAGAAGAGACTACAGGCTGGCAGGAGGATTCCTGTAAGTCTGGGAACTGTTAACTCTTTACATTGCTGTATGCACAGAGGAGGAGATTTCTTGTTTCTTTGTTGTGGGGTTTGGCTGATTTTTTTCTCTTAAACTCCATTTTGTACTTCCTGGCAACTGTTGTAATATGCAAGTGTGGGAGTTACAAGACTGACACCAAGGCACTTAAACCAGATTATTATAGCAAAATAACCTTACCCTGTCTTTGTTACCAACTTCTTTTCAGCATAAAGTGAGACTTTTTACAAAAGTAATTCAGGAACAAAGAGGGGCCATGTGCTACATTCCTTCAGGAGGAAGGAGTAGTAGCTGTAGCTGGTGTTAGCAGGCTCAGGTAGGCAATGTAGGAAATGGCAGACCTTGCATTAAAATAGCGCATTTTAAAGATGCGCTTGCACGTACTATCTGCCAGTAAACCATTTGTTCAGGGGGCTTAGTTACGGTTTTTAGGGAGAAAATCTGTTCAGATTGCTCACAGATAGGTAAATAGGATTTCACAGCTGTTATTTTGGCAAACCGAGAGTTGGTAGCATTTGGTTTATTTGTTGTCAGATGTAACTTGTGGGAAGGTGAGATGATGATGGCAGATTAAAGATCATTATGAATCTTTCCGGGCTTGACCCTTGCTGCATGATCAGCTATAATGGCAGAGACTGAGCTTAACCTTCCAATGCTTCTTTTCTTGTTTCTCTTGTATAATTGCACCTCTGTGGACAAACACTTGCAGTATCATGTAATATATTGTTGTGTGCCCGTATACACAGTGTTGGTCTTGACAACCTCGTTCACAGGATAAATGTCCTAATCTTTACTCTATTAAAAGCGCCTGATTCAAAACACAAGATTAGACCATTCCCTGCTCAGTAGAGGAGTGGGTGCAGAACTGTAGATGCAAATCTCAAAGGAAATAGGCATCTCTTTAACACAACTGGAAGTACCAAAATCTGTAGGGAAGGAGCAGGACTTACGGCTGTCACTCATCTTTTACTTGTTATATAGCTTCTCTCGGAGCATGTGAAGCTGGTACATGTTGAGTTTGAGCACCCACCTACATTTGCTGACCTGGACAGTTGTCCAGGGTGACCATATGTCTCCTAAGACAAGACATATGGAGACAAATGGAAGTGCTTGGTTGTATACAGATATTCTGGGGGTGCAGCTTCCTGCCTCTAAACTCAAATTCTTGGTTCTTTTAGTTTTGCAGTCAAATGTCTGAACCCAGTTGAAAGTGAAGGCCATAAATTTCAACCATCCAAAAGAACAGAGTGAATAGTTGTAATAAAAATGAGCTGATAATTTGAAAACATGCCAAAAATACACTCTATTGTCTGGAATTCATTTACTAAGATTTTGCCATAATTAGAGCTTGAACATTCATTAATTATACTGAGTTTACTCAGAGTAAGTCAGGTAATTGCTGCTTTTCACAATTACTCATGAAGGTTTGTAATTAACCATTCTCAGTCAGACTCCATGGAAGTGACTTGCTCTGCCTTGACAATCGCGTGCTTCGTTTTGCTTCCACTTCCTTCTGGCAGAGCTGCTCAGAACTGCCGTAAAGTTCCTGTGGCAGTGCTTGAGGAAAGATTTGTTCTGGTATTTTGTTCTGTTCATGGTATTTTTACCTTATTTTGATATCTTTATTATGCAAGAGTTATTTAAATGTGAACTGCTCCAGAGTGAGTATGTTGGGGTGGGGGGGACGGGAGGGAGAGCAAGCCTAGAGGTGTGATTTAATTCTCTTGAGTCCCCTACATTTAGAATTTAATATATTTTATAAAACCTACGTCTGTTCTATGGATTTGGGGAAACTCAACAGTGCTATGAAAGGTAAAGAGAATCAGACAACTGGAACACAGTTCAAACTTTAGTTGTGATGACAGATTTATCCCAAATGGAAGAAATTTGGAAGAAGCCATGTGGGGAATTTATTATAGAATTCCACTCTGATGAGTTTACTTGTGCCTTCTTCTGCAGTATCTGGATGCTGTCGAAAACACTATGTTGGACCATGTTTTTTAGCTCTGTGACAGTTCCATCTTTACTCAAGTTACTGGCTTAAAATGTAATTGGTAATCTTGAACTGAAAAGATGTCTGAAGTCTGTCTTGAGCATGCTGCTAATTTTCAAAGTGATTTCTATGGTCTTTTTTATGGTGTTACTGAAGAACACTTCAGTGTTAACTGTAGGAAAATGAGGCACAGGCTCCGAGTTTGTTCCATTGGCACTCTCCATTGTCAGCAAAGAGAGGCAGGCAGCTCCGAAAGAACTGGTGAAATTCCTTTATTACTTATTTTTAATTTAAGAGCACTGGAAGGAGCAGAGAAAACGAAAAAGAATCTAGGGCGCTATCCCTGTTGTTGAATTAACTCTGATATGCGAGTGATGCAGCATGCTGTTCTTAAGTTCATGCTCCTCTTGAGCCTCTCACTTAGTATACTACTTTAAAGAAGACATTAGAGTCTGTCATGCCAATAACTCACTGGCTGGAACCCATGAAGTATATATTTGCATTGTTCTTATTGTAATGAGTTCTAAAGGAGATGTTATAGTTCAGTGTGCCTGATAACATTTAATCAACAAGCCACAGATAAAAATCTCTGAGTGCTGTGAAACTGGATAAAAGATCATAATCATTGCAGGGGTTTTCTTTATTAAATTACTCTTAAAATAAGAGGTCTCCTTGGCTCAAATCTAAGAGAGCACAGAGGATCAGGACAGTGCTGAGGCAGGAACAGAATTGCTGAGGATGATACAATTCAATTATTTTAAGAAAACTGAGTGGTAAATGAGCAAGATGGCAACGTCATAATGTGCTCTGCAACAGAAGCAATTGGATGCAAGATACGTCACTACTTTAAAGTAGTGTTGCAGGTGGTTCTATATTGATTGTGTTGCTCACGTCCTCATTCAAATGTAGATCTTTCTAAATTCACATTACTTCTGCTAGAAACCAAATATCCTAGGACTATCAGTGGAGATAGATGCTACTAAGTATAGCACAGTTGGCCAGATCCAGCTCTATTTTGTTACCCATTCACTACTTCAGTGTAGTGTTTTTTTTGTATTGCTTTCTCTGCGCTTGTTAGGTACAACACTGTATGTAGTTAGTTCTGCATGCTTTTTGAATGGTATGCTGCATAAATTAGACTTGATAGCAATGTCTGAATAAGAAGTTGATCTGTGTATATTAAGGTGATGGTTAAAACTTGCAGCCACCTAATATTCTGGTAGGTTTTATTTGTCTTTGTGGACTTGAACAGAGCTTTGAAATGTGAATGGGAGATGATGAGTCAGCCCAAGAAAGGTCCCTTGGTAGTACTGGATCAATTGGACAAATTCCAGAGTTTATTATATCATTTGGACAAGTGTTGTCTGAATATTTGAATGCCTTTCAGAGACAACTCCCTTGGGCAGATGAATGAGATTCAGCCATTACTTACCACTGAGTCTGATTTGCTGTCCTTATGGCTAGAAGGAATAGGAAGTTCACTAGAAATAACAGCAATGGCATTATAGGACCAGGGCTAGATTAGAAAGGAGTTATGCTGGTGCTTTCTATTCTCTCTTGGTCCACACTGCTATTTCTTATTCACTTTTCTGTGTGTCTGGACTTATGCGATGACTGACATTCCAATACAAATTGAAATTTAAGCTTTAGATATATGTACATAGTTGCTTCTTCAGGCTAAGGCAGTGTGAGTTAACGGTTAGTCCCTCAATGTCAAACAAAAGAGGAGCCAGACTGTGAGGGGAAGAAAGTGGTATTATATTTGGCAGATGTTCTCAGTCTTCCCAGCAAAGACATGACACATACAGTAAGTAGAATTTCCCACAAATTAATGAAATGTTCTGCAAACTTGCCCATCTGTCCTTTTAAGTCCTTGAGGTTTTTGCACTCTGAAAATGATAACAACCTCTGGAAAGTTGGAGACCAGTTAATGTTCTCACAGGAGAATAATATACAATGAGCTCTGTCTAAATGGGAGCCTGATATAAAAGACGTACAGTGATAAGACCAAGTAATCCATATTCGCTGTCTACCATGCTGCTCTCCAGTGGTAATGTTTATATGCAGATAGCCACATAAATGAGTAACTTATGAATAACTCGAAGTCAGAGAAAAACCCCAAATCTTTCTGTAAGTAGATAAATTATGAGATATCTTTTAGGATGAACTTCTTTGCATTTGCCTTGAGGGGCAAAGGGGGGAGCTCAGCATTTTGCAACTGTTCTAGAAATGAATGGAAAGAGACCTTTGCCTTTCTCATTCTCATCTTGAATTTCTTGTTTTATGTGACACAGAAAGCGATTGGTTACAGCTTTAATAGGCATAATATTTAACCTGCTGTGCCATCCCCATACATGATCCTAATGAGCATGAAATAAACCCCGCTTGTCCTCATTGTAGCTATGGAAATTAGAAGTTCTATGGCAGCTGTTAGGTTTTCTCTCAGTTTATAGAGTAAGGAGAGAAAAGCCCTTGCTCCAATAGGCCAGATAGGGAATTTAATAAAGACCTTTCCTGCGGTCCTGTGAAGAACATAGGGCTAAATTCTTTGGTATTCAAAGATTAATTAAGGGAATACCAAGTTTAAATTGGCTCATTGTACAAAAAGTATTGTCAGCTTTCATGCTTCTGGTTAGTTATTGGCACCAGTTTCATGGAGGATTTTGTTTTAAATAGAAGTTTGCAACATTTATTTAGGTTGTAAAGTCAAGCACATCATATTTAAGTTTCTAAATGCAACTTGAGTTGTGCCTACTGGATACTCCTTCCTCTTCCCTGAATGAAGAAGGTTCCTGGAGAGGGTGAGGGCATTGTGGCAGGTGGGAAAATGGAAGTTTTCTCACAGATTTACTTGTCGTTTGGTCAGAGAATCATGTAAAAAACAATTGTACTGCATCAGCAGGTAAAAATTCCCCTGCTATGTCCTTGCCACAAGTCAGTGCTTAGATAAAATGTCCTTGTCATGAAAACATCACTCTGCTCGGCCTTCTCTTAATGAGTGGTCAGAGAGCAGTGCTGAGACATGCTAGCTGTGAAAGTGGAGCTAATGCTTTTATACAGATCAGTTAATTATTTGAGCCATTTCTCCCATCTTACCTGATTCCCGTTAGTTCAGTAAAATCCAAGCAAGTCATCCAATACAAGCTTTCCCTGTCGGCTTCAGATCCAGGGACCGTGTTTACCTTTTGATCTTCACCAAAGAAACATTTATCTAAATTTAAAATTAATTAATATCACACAGCTAAACCTGAACCCTGTGGATTAGATTAAAGTTTATCCAATAAGAGCAGAAAGCCTGATCCTCTGAATATAAATGACTGCATCATCTGCATGAGATTTAATTGAGAAAACTGCATCGAAAAGGCAAATTAAATAGCAAGAACACAACAGATTTTCCACAGTGAAACACCGTGGGAAGTGAAAAACCATCTGTACAGAGAAGAACAGAATGGCATTTTTGCATCATGTCAACCAGATAATATTTTCTCCTTCATGCATTATCTATATTAAACATTTTGATAAGACATAAATTAATGTACTTTTGCCTATCACCTGACATTAGTTAAGATGATGAAAAGATTATTGCAAACTCAAAATGACACAGGAATTTTAAATGCTTTCAAATTTACATTATTTCTCTAATCTTGTTTGAGACAGACAAAAAGGCAGATTGTTAGGAGTGCTATGTAGAATTCCTATCAAACTTCTAGTCTGGGAAGTGATTCTGGAGCCCCGGTTTTGCACAACTCCAAGCTTTCATGATACATGTTTCCTAAAAAATGTACCGATACAGCTTTATTGGGAGAGTTCCAGTAAAATTAACCCCACTGTTAATAAATATGTTTAAAAATTATGTTTCACAGCATATGTTTCAAAACCTCTGAAATGCTGCCATCTGGTTTTGCCTGAATTCTGAAATAGCCACAGTCAAGCGGTACTGTCAAAGCCCAGTAGCATCCATATGCCTTTAAACCAACAGACAAGTTGGATCCAGGATTTCCAGTGCCATATGGACTAATGTCATTTTCTCATTACTTCAAATAAAAGCAGTGTTTTGTGTCTGTGTGTCCTGGTTACAGATTCACAGGTAGTCCAACAGAAAAAGGCACCCTGCTCGAGTCACTGCTCCTCAGACCTAAGGGTTTTAGTGGGAGGTGTCCCTGCCCATGGCAGGGGGTTGGAACTGAATGATCCTAAGGTCCTTTCCAACCCTAACTATTCTATGATTCTATGATTTTTAAGGTTAAAGGGCAGTAGCAGCAGCAAGGATGCGATATCCACTGAGAATACAGGAACTAACAGGTTATGAGTGTGTTGCTAGAGTTAAAGAGCCTTTCCTCTAAAAATGGGGTATTTAGTGTGTTTTCCTCTAACAGTAGTGGAATAGACGCTCCCACGATTAACTAAGCTCCATGTAAAACGGCCTAGACAAGGTGCTGCTGTTTCTAAACAGCCATTAATTTCTATGTAACACAGTATAATACACACCACACGGGGAAACTGGGTGGTGCAAATAGCTGTTTCTCTAAGCTGTCAGCGTGCTCCTGGAGTCTGCAAAGACTCTGCAGAGTTAAAAATAATGAACTGAGGTATCCACACAATTACTTATTTTCCAATTGGTGAAGTGCCATTTTCTTCTCGGTTCAGGAAATTAACCTCCCCAAAAGCCAGCTTGCTCTACACAAAATTAATAAAGCAGAGTGTGCTGGCAATAACTTGCACGTGTTTATTTATGTGTCATGTCTCCAGCTAGAAAGGCTAAGATGAAAAATTGACTCAAAAGGCTGCACTCTGAGGGGATTTACTCCTGGGTTGGGCCCATTTTCATGTTGTTTAAGCTCAGAATTGGTGGAACATCAATCTCCTCTGGAGCCTATAAAAATTAAGCCCTTTTATTATCACCTTCCTTTTTTATCCCATAGCACATACCTAACACTTTCTTTTAGAAAATAAGGTGCAGAGATTGCCTGTACAGTTCTAAAGGAGAAGCAAGGGGAAAAGGTGATAAGGGTTGTAAGAGATCAGTTGGTACTGAGCACAGGAAATAATTTTATCCATGTCTTTGCACTGAAGCTTTACATGGTTTGAACTGAAGTTGCATTCATATTGAGTGCCTGTGAAATTTTGTCCCAGCATATGTACTTGCACTTGCTTATCTGAGCTTTGTAAGACACCTCTAGAGCTTGTAGCACTGCAGTGTCTAAGGAAGCTCCAGCCAGGATGGGTCACACCCCAAAGTTAAGCCACAGCCTGTGGAGCTTGGTGAAGACAAGTGGTACTCCAAAATCAACTCTCTTCATCAGCCTGATTCAAATTTGATAAGATGGAGGGTGATTGAATAATTTCTTTGGGATGCTTTTTCTGCTTTGTTGTGTTTACCCTCCCCTTGGTTTTCTCCTCAGGAAGCACACGTTAACAACAATTCCAGTTGGTATTTATAGCAGGTCTGTTATTCTTGTTTCTTCACTGACGGCTTTGTGTTGTTGGCACCATTCAGAGTATAGGATTTAGCAAAACTTTAGCTTCAAACTTGGCTGTGAAGAAGACGTATCTTCGCAGCCTTGACATGCTTCTGCTGGGTGCTGCATGCGCAGAGCCATCTGGGGTGCTGCCCAGGCTGTGCAAGCAAAGGCGGTCTTCTCAAGGGAGCTGTGAGGGTTTCAGGTGGTAGAGAAACCTCTTCAAAGTGAAAGGATAATGTTTGATCACATCTTCCATGTAGGAAGCTGATGATTGTACCGGAGTCCTTTCTGTCCTGGGCAGGTGTGGTCTTGAAGGTGAGATAGCTTCAAGGCTATAATAAGAGGGCCCAATAAGAGCTGCTCTCTGCTTTTTGATGGTAGGGAGGGAGAAACTGGAAAAGAGTGAATGTGAGCAGGGCAAAAGTCATAATGGCATTAATTTAAGGCCACGCTGGACACTTCTTAGGACTTCTGCAGTCCTACTCAAAATGGGGTGTTCAAGTGCTATCCCATATGTTACCTCTCAGCTTCTTTGAGTCTTATCATTTATCATCAGGCATCCATAGGAATGTCAGTCCATGCTGAGTGTTGTCAACACAGCCAACATTTCATAAACCTTCAGAGTGCTGCCCTCTTCTACTTGTCCCTTCCTTAAATACTTAAGTCTTTTATCCAAAATAACCCCAGTTGAGTGCTCACTCAAAATGAGTCCAGTCCATCCAAAATTGCCACCCCATCAAAGTTTAAAAGTGTAATTAAATTCTAGGGATTTTATAACCTTCGGGAGAGGCAGCGCTGCATCTATCAGGGCTGACACATTTTGGCTTTCAAATGTGTCCTTTTGAAAATCTAAGAGATGCTGCCGTAATCACGTCATGTGTGCATGAGAAATAAGCTCCTGCTTTGCCTATAGCTACTTAGACTCTGGGGACATTCAAAGGCAACAGTCGTGTGTGAATCAGGAACTGCTTAGACATCCATCGCTTCAGCTCTGATTGCAGTGACTGGCTTCAAGTTTAGTGCATCTGGAAAGCACTCAGACAGCAGCTCCTCTCCCCTCTTTGCTCGGCTATATTGTCGGGTTTGTCTGTGTGTCGGCAGGAGGTTTATTCTTCTCTGATCAGTACCCTGGATAAGTACCACAGGTGTCAGGTCAGGCTGCAGGACTTGCCAGGGTGTATATAGGCAGGAGTTAAAGGATGAGAAGCAAAGCTGACAGGAGTTAACATGGGACTGAGCCACCAGAGCAGAAATTAGCTTGGAAGAACCCTGTGTGTTTTCCCTTTGACTGCAGGGTGGCTGCAAGCCTCTGCCCAATTCTGTTCTCCTTTTATTTGAGGATACCTTGGGAAGCCTTTTGTTCTGTTTCATCAAACTGGAATTACACAAACATTACTTCTTGTAACTCTTCTCTGCCTGGAAGTTTTTATCTTTGTGCCAAAGGTGCCTACAAAAGCCTTAACAGATGTTGATATCTTGGTACGCTACATAATGCAGCAAATAATAATGCTTTCATCTGGTCTCATACAATCTAAACAGGAAAGATCCCCTTCTGCCTCTTATCTGAAACAGGGACTGGGCACAGGGAGTGTGAGATAAGCCCAAGGCTATGAAAAAGCCAAGAGCCCAGTACAGATAAATGAGACAAATGCCCTGGCAGATCTCATAGGACAAAAAGACTATAAATACCTAATCATTGAATGCTGGTGTTTCCTGGACCTGCCTGAAACCAAAATATGCAAAGAACACATGCATACATCAGGATTTTCTTTTAATTAGTTTTACTTCAGAAATTTTGGGCAGAGGCTTTGATTTCTTTTTGAACTCAATTCCTGTGATTGCCAGGAAAGGCAGTTCAGTTTCATTTTCCTTGATCTCAACAGAACTACTATCTTCAAAAGCAGAAACAGGCCCCAAATTAACAGCAGTCGTGCAGCTCATTTACTACATTCCCTAACTGAAATCACGATTGTTAATGCGCTTCCATTGAGAGCTTGGGCCATCATTATTGCTTCAATTTCTAGCGTTCAGTCCAGTTGGGAGGATAACTTAACACAAATTATTAGACAGCAAATGAAATGAAAGTCTGATTTTCAAAAATCGTGACTAATTTGTGACATAGTTTTCAAGTCTTCCCTTGTAAGAAATACTGTCTTTCATGTAGTTTTCTTTATAATGATTTAATCTGCAGAGATATTTAATGTATTCTTTTTGATACCCTCCCTGTAAGTCTCAGTTAGAATGCTCTCACAAGCAACCTTCGGCTTCAGCATTTAAAAGTCTTTCAAGTCTTTAACACTGTCATGGTGTTAAAGATGTGTTTCTTGGTTTGATGCAGGTAATGCACCCCTGAACTGTGAGCTTTATGTGTGCATTTTATTTGCTGTTTTCAAATGGAAGCAATTCCTGTTCTTGCAATACTAGGCCCAGATTTCAAGCATTGTGAAACCTGGAGGCACCAAGACTTAAAAGAGTTATAGAGCCTTTTGTTTTGAGACAAGTGAAAGGAAAATTAGACTGTAATCAGAGGGGACAGACCCATCCTGAAGGATGGTAGGGAAAACCTTACCTGTTTTAGAGTGTGTCCAGGTACTACCCAGTCGAGCAGCACAGTTCAGTCCTGTTAGAGGTACAAGAATTTCAAGTGTGGGAAAGATGCTGATTCTCACTTGCCTTCCTTAATGTGGCATCATTCAGAGCCACCCTGACCTTCAGCAGTTCTTCAGAGATAATTGAATCATGAATATTTTGGTCCTGTGCTATTTGAGCCTAACAAATGAGCTGCTTCAAAAGCCTGTGTTGTTAACGGATTAAAGGAACAGATTCAGCATACTATCTGCAATTCTCTTATCCTACCAAGTGCAGAAGTAGTGCCTAACCTACCCCTCACTTTGAAAGCCTTTTCAATAATACCGATTGCCTCTTTTTAACCTGGAAAACAGGGCAGCTCCTGGATGAAAAGCAGATTGATTTGTATTTTAGTTGATCAAAACATTAATTGCATAGTTCACTGTGCCTGTTTCCTTGTTTTTCTAAATAGATACTGAATTAGTGCCAGATTTTCTTATGTTGATACAAGATAATTACAGTGATGTTCCAAAGTTGTTTCTTTTCATACAGTCTGGTCTCTTTCCCTAGTTTCTCCTATCTGACTGTCCTCCTTCAGTCTTCAGGCTCAGCTATGGGTAAACTTTTTTGTTAGGTTGGGCATGATTCTCCAACTTTCTGTTCCCGGGAGTTTGGGATGAGATTCGTTTATCCTAATATTTGCACATAAAAATGAGATGTCTGCATTTTAGAGAGCCAGACTAGACCAGATTCTTTTTTATAGTCAGTGGAGAGAAATACGTATGTAAAATTTTGCACCTTTCCACTGTGTCCAGGAGTGTGCCTTAGACGGTAATGTCTAGGAAGATTTAATTGCCAATCCTGGACTTTGGCCAGGGTGAGGAATTGATGGCTGTACTTACATTAAATGTGCTGTGGAGCATTAAAGATAATGTGATAATGGCTTTCCCTTTTCACTCAACTGTTCCTTTTGTAGGAGCCTGACTTCCCCAAGCAGATGTCAGGGCACACTTTGATTCAGAGGTGGGAGTGTTGCATCCTGTAAAACTAATAATATCAAAAGCCTCTCAGAGGCAGGAGATTGAACTGGAACATGTTTTCCAGTAGCATGGGCCAACTAAGTGGTAGATTAAATTGCTTCTCTGTTTTAACAAATACGCCAGAATCAGATTGCCCAGTCTGTTTTATACTTCACTGTTGTATGTTTGTGCGGTTGTTATCAAGACTGCATAGTTATGTGGCACAGTGGTTGGCTTGGACTCTTTGAATTTAAGTACTTGCAGCAGAAATTATAATTTGAGCAGTTCTACCCCATTCACTGGAACACTGTCTGAGATATTAAATTCTGCCCAAGATATTAAAATGTCACTGCATGGGTGGTTCTTCTGACAGCCTTAAAGAGGATTGTGCACAACTGCTTTGAAGAAAACAGATTAAGAACTTGTATGATAAACTCACTTTTTATTTTTAGCAAGAACCTTTCTGAAAAAGAAATGTTGAGTAGAGTAAGGAGTTGGTACTTGCTGTGCTCACGCTGGTATTTTCAGAGGCATTTGCAGAATTACAATGATATTGAGCACAAGGGGGTAGATGCGCTGTTATTCCTGTGATTCATTGACTGGTTCATTCTCCCTGAATGCATTCTGATTTGTAGTACCTGGCTTCCACCTGATATCTCTGATTCAGAACAGAAGAAGGAAATCCTTGCCAATAGATGCAATTATAGGTAACTCTTTTTAAAAGCAATTAAAATACATCAAGTTCTGTAGCTTTAGTAGGCTCGAAAAAAAGAAAACGTTCTTTATATTCACAGGTACATTCACAGGAAGATTTAGGTATTAGGTATTTTAGATGTTATTCCTGACCTTGGATCTGAATTGTGTATGTCTTGACAAGGTTATATACATGTTATGGACAGTTCTGGTTTTCAATTCAATAGCCAGCTAGTTAAAAAAAGACAGACTTTTTAGTATTAGAAAGGCAAAATATTGTCTAACAAGAGTAAGATATGTCTAAAAACCTTATTTTTTTCCTCTCTGAAGATGAGATTTTGATTCAGTCATTCAAAAAGTCAGAGGATGAGGAGTTTGTTTCAGGGTCATCTATTTTAAACAGTCTTAATATACTACACTTTGATATTATTCCTATATGATAGGTTCATGTTTCTTTGCTGTAGTTAAATACAGAGGCCAAAGTTTCTTCAGGAACACCATCACTTTATTTTTCATGCTGGTCTAAGTTGCCCAAAAGAAGCATATTTTGGCATCTCATACAGGAAACTTCTTAACACCTTAGAGCACATAAATTTGGAGACCTTTATGGCTCCACTGGAATCATCAGAGAAGGACCTGTTTCTCAATCTTCAGACTGTATAGATTTTAACAGGTTTGTAGGTCATTATTCTGATAACACTTCCCACAGGAGACTTCTTTAACACAGCTTTACGTTGCTCTACATTCCTCTTGGTGGTCTTGGGTATGAAACTTTCAACTACATGTCAAGAAAAATGAGTAAAACAAAGGTGGTGGAAAAGCATCCAAGAAAGACTTCTGTTTGAAAATCTCAGTGGAAATGCTGGAAACCCAAATCCAGATTTGGCAGCTGTTCCTGGTTTGCATGTCCAGATGCAGGATGAATAATTCCTCCAAGACAAGGAGATAGCATCTGATCATTCCGTGTATATGAAGCCTTAGAATTGCTTCTGTCATTCACATTTTCACAAAGGAAATATAATTTGTGGTTATTCGTGCACTGCATAGACAGGTGGAAGCACAGCAGGTAGATAAATACTGACATCCTCTTCTATGAATCCCTTCAAAGGAAAGGTCAAAGGTAAGACAGTCAGTAAAGTGAATGTAGATTAGGCAGAACATCTGTTGAAGTGGAATAGTAGGGAAAATATTCATTGCTTTTCAAATAGAGGTTCTGCTTTAAAACGTATTGATGGCCATCTGCTTAATTATAAATTCTTTGCCATCCGTAACATTAGTCTTTCAATCAAATACAGAAAATAGGGAAGAAAAAGCACGATTAACCCCAAGAGAGAATTTACTTCTGCTTCCATAATATATTAGCAGAACTTGCTTGGACTGAATATACAAGAGGGTAGCTTAGCAAGAATGTAGAGTACAAGAGGTGGGGATGAAGGGCACTTTGGGCAGTGTCACCACCTTCCTCACTTTCCCATTGAGTAGTGGCAGAATGGAATAAAATCCTGAACTTGGGTAGCTCTGGCTGTGGGCAGTTGCCTTGGTATGATGCTCCCAGCAGGGCATTACCCTTCTGTAGCAGCAAGACAGACCTGACTCTATTCATTTCACACCAAAAAGAAAATCAGTCACATGAAATAAGCATGGCTTTCATCCCTTCTACAACTGCCCTGATCTTGGTGAGCTTCAGAGGAGGGAAGGTAGGCTATTTTCCATAAGTTTATGTGAACAGAAAATCCACTAACCAGACTGAGTGTGTGCGTGAAATATATCTCTGCCTCCTCTTGAACTCTTCATTGATACTCTACCTCTTAGGATTGATTAAATATGGTCAAAATATCATTTCACTCTCATCACTTTGATATTCTGTTTTTCACCAGTCTCTGCTATTGATTAAGCATGTTCCCCATTCTGGGTTTTCACTAGATCAATTGTTTGTAATGGGTGAGCAAAAAGGTGGCAACACAATTTAAAGACAGTGGGAAGAGGCAGCCCCTTTCCTCTGACCTTTTTGCCAGAAAAATCCCATTTGATAGCAATAAGAAAATGACTGCTAATATTATAATGACATACACTAATCAGGTATTTGTCAACCCAGAGCAACCTTTACATCATTCCATGTATGACTGCAGCTGTCTGAAGAATTAAACGGCAGTAAAGAGACTGTTGGATATAAATATGCAGGTGACATTCTGTAACACTGATGTGCTGCATTTTTCTCCCTGCTCCTTTTGCAAAGCACCTAGTGGTTCTTGTATACTGAGAATTAAACAGAAAGGTTTTTTCCATGCATACATGTGTGCTTCTGCGCATCCCTACAAACACAGGCAAAGCCATAATTTTCAGTTTAATACTGAACTATGACCACTGCTTTCAGTTCAGGCTATTGTTAATGTCTTTATATTTCTAACCTTGTAGTTAAGATTCCTCCATACACGTATATATGCAATACTACCTTTAGGGGACTGAAGGAGGACATACTTGGATCTGTCTGTATCCTATAAATGGCCATTTCCACTTAGGATATAAAGGCACCTTGTCCAATAGCCAGGGATTGTGTATGTGGTAGGAAGATTTTCTGATGGTGCAGGTTGTCCTCCAGGAGGAAGGAGACACTTTTTGTGGAGCTATTTAAAATGGGAGTATTGATTGCACAGCATCAATAATATCCTGCTGCTTTTAAGAATAACTGATGTTTCCACAGGGTCCAGTCACTGGACCTTCCCTGCTTTATTTCCTATCTGCTGTTATTTTCAGAGACATTCCCATTTTATTCCTTGAAGACAGAATATCTGAGGATTCTCCAAATTAAAGAGCTCTTACTCTCTCATATCGGGGGCCTGATACCACGGGGGAAAAAGCTTTGCTCTTAAACACTTCACATACCTGAAGGTTTCCTTGTTCAAAGACTTTCCATCAATTGCCTTCCCTTTCAAAGGACTTGGCTTTTCTGGAGGTCATGTCCAGCTTCAAAGTCTCTTGAGTTCATGTCCCAGGCAGGGACCCTGCCTTCAAAGGGCTGTGCTTGCTATGGCCAAAGGAGTTTAATGGAGTGAATGGGGAGAAGTGCTAAAACATGGCTTTAGGATTTGATGCTGGTCTCAGAGATTTTATTTCCTTTCTTAATCAAACCTTCTCTCAGATGAGCATGTCTTAAGGAAATCTGTTCCTAGACTGCACTAAAGAAGGGACACAGCATGGTATTTTTTCCCTCTCTTTCTCTCTAAATATCTAAAACTTATGAGACATCTCTATTTGCTATGTCATGTATACAAACATTTAACACTAACCATATGTTTTTGTGTTTTCTTGAAGACTAAAATAATTTCTTAAATCATCCTTCCTTTTCAGCTTCTATGTCTAAGTGCCTTTTTGGCAGCCTAAATTGATCAGTGTTTAAGTGAAATTTATTTCATAAGAGAGACTTTATATCTGTGTGTATTTGCTATTTATGCCTCTGAGTTCATTAGACAATAGCGTAGTGTGCAATGTAGAGTCTAGGACTTTCTGTATAGTGCAGAAATTATGTGATCACAGAGCCAAGCATGCTGCGATATGTCTCAACAACTTCAAAGCAGGAGTATAGGATGAGCATTAAAAATCCAGGAAAGTTAGAGAGGACACCAGATTCTGTAGGGAAAATGGCAGAGGGAACAGCCTACTTGATGTAAAGGCAAGTTCATTTTATAGTTGTTGTAAAAGCTTCAAGTAAAGAACCCCTCAGGGTGAAGCTGGACAATAACCCATTTTGGAATGAGTGGGGCCAGGGCCTCACCTTTTAACAATTACCTGCAAAAGGCAAAGCCTTCTTGCATTGAATAACAATCATTGGTTTTACCAGTGTTGAGCTATGCTGTGAAGTTGCCAGGAGCTGTAGGGCTAAACCTCTTTTATATAAACACTTGGCATTCTGAGATGAACATGCACATGGAAAGGTGAACAGCCTTGTTGTGATGCAGTTATATAGCTCTGTTTCTAGCTGCTGAGAGAAGACTGCAAGAGGTGAAATGAAGTAAAAAAGGACCCTGGCAAATAAAAACTAGAAGGGGAATGTAAAACAAATACAAATAGAAGACGGATGGAGAGCTTTCAAAAAACTAACTTCTTCCTTCTAAACACAATTAGCCTCTAATCCTGAAATACTGTAACAACCATTCAACTCTGAGGAAGGACTCTGTAACAGACCCTGGATTTGGCCCATGATTCATAACTTGGACTTGGCACCATTTCAATACCTTCATGTTCTCAAGCCACTCTTTCATTGGAAAGAAAGTCATCTTATTTTCTCATAGCAGTGTGACACATCAGCAGTTTCGAATAAGTTGCAGGCTTGCATGTGGAGAGAATATCCTTGTCTGATGATGTCAAATTTTGATACAGCCTTACCAACATTATCAGCTCATGGAAGAATCAATTCTAAGCTTGTATGAGTGCTGGGAGCACCTTGCAGTATTTTCTCTTAGGCAATCACATTAGAACGCATAATGAAAACCATAATGATATAGTAATTTAATTCATATAACTAGGTTACAAACAGTATAGAAATGTTGTCATAATTAATTCTCAACCGCTTTTTTCTTCCCCTTTCTAATTAGTAGAGTACAGATGAGATGATACTGCATAATTGATAAAAACTCTGGTTAAAACTGTGTATATACGATCATTCTTACATAGCTTCATCAAATGAATTAAGTGTCACTGCCTTTAATGTAGCTCAAGGGCTAGAGAGGATATACCAGCCATTTTATGCCTGCGGTGGAGTCGTATTAATGCTCATTGCTCTTTGTCTGAAGATCAAAGACTTTTGCAATGCTGCATGGAGCATTCTGTTTCCATATAAGGGGAAATGGAGGCTCAGAAAGATTAAAACACACATTTTTAAAATCAGGACATCATTCAATCATGAAATCAAAATAAGTCAGTGGTGCTGAAATCCTCAGTCTGAAAGATTTACGCATAAAGGCACCAAGCACAGAGCTCTGAACATGCCTTATATCTTATAAATTATAATATGCCTTATTCATTGGTCATGGCAGATAATATAACTGATAGACATGATGTTTTCAGGGATACCGGTAATAGCTTTGCTCTCTAGAAGATGCACTTGCACCAATAGCCAGTCCTAACCAGCTGTTCAGAGCTAAAAAAAACACTTGGAGAATTAGCAAACATCTACATTTGTGTTTCCAAGTGAAGGATTTCCAAATCCACAACAGCTTTTTTCGGTGTGGCTTGGAACATGAAAATAATGATTTCTAAATTCATCCACCAAGTTGAAAAATCAATTACTGCACTCCTCAGCTCTAGTGAACTGTTTGTTCCTTAATGTAATGACAATTGTCTTCTGAGCAAATTAAGTCCAGCACTACAGCAAATAAAATATTCATTAGAAAAGTTATTAGAAAAATAGATCAAATTATATTGAGGTAGTTCATTTTCCGTGTTTCTACAAGGTGCTTGTAATACTGTGTTGCCTGATTTTAGGTAACTTCGGGACAGTCTTTTGCTGTTCTAGTGTAGGTTTTCTGTGTAATTCCTAGAAAGTCACATACTGAAGGTAAAAGCATAGATAGTGGAATCATCCTGAATTACCTTTTGCTTCTATAGAGTACAAGAATTTAACTGGTTGTAGCAGCTGTGTCTTGGGAAAGGAGGACTGCTGTGTCTTAGCAGATGTGTAGAGGACTGCAAGTTGGATTTTAGTCCTACACTGTATCCTGACCAAAAAACAGCACAGAAATTCTCTGCCTCCTTAAGAAGCTATGGAGTTTCATTATGATTCTGGAGGATGGAGGAATTGCTTAATACAAAAGGGAATGTAATCAAACTTCTTGCTCTTCTCCTCTGCAGAAGCTTGTGGCTGCTTTGGGTGCTTTTTCCCCAGTTGCATAAAAAAACCCTCAACAATCCATAATATAACAACAAGCAGCATCTTCCACCCTGCCAGCACTAGCAGCTGGCACAAAGAACTTCGGGCTCTTAAACTTTAATTCATGCTTAATATCCTAGAGATGTCAGTGGCAGTATCAGGGTCATAAGTACAGTTTAGGTTCCTATATCCCTTTTCAGAAATCTTGGATAAGAATATGCATGTGCTAAGCTTTTCGGATCCTTTCCCCTTTCTGAAGACACAATTGCCTTTAACCTACATGGGTATCAAACCAGACTCATCATCCAACAGTCAAAGTCATGGTGAATCTTGACCATAAGCTCTTCTACTCAGAAGTCAGCTCCCTATTCAGAGCACAGTTGCCCTGCCATTCCTAGACAATTTTCACTCATCCAAATAATCCTTCAGATTAATGTCAAAGCAGCAGCAGCACAGGGATGAGTCATGGAAGCAAAACTGGGTTCATTTGACAGAATTAGAAGATAGTTGTAATTATTCTCTGTGATCTCTCTACAGTTCAGGGAGAAAGAGAAGGGAAAAATCAGTTACCTTATTTGTGAGTATGGTCATATGTTATGACTTTTTCTCTTTCTTTACGTGTGGGAATCTGCAATGTAGCTGACAGTGATTTGGGTTTTTTTAAGGATCTCTGCTTTCCTGGGAATTTCAAGCATTCTCTGACACAAGCTATGTGTCCTGGGTTCAGCAGTAGCAGTCATTTTTCTCCTTCTCAGTAGTTGGTGCAGTGCTGTGGTTTTGACTTTCAGCCTGGGAACAGTGCTGATAACACCGATGTTTTCAGTTACTGCTTAGAACATTTTGGTCTGACCAAGGATTTCTGAGCCTCATGCTCTACCAGGGAGGAGGGGAAGCCGGGAGGGAGCAGAGACAGCACACCTGACCCAAACTGAGCAAAGAGGTATTCCATACCACAGCATGTCATGCCCAGGATGTAAAAACTGGGGGCTGGGACCCGGAAGGGTTGGGGTTCACTGCTTCGTCGGGCTGGGTATCACAAGCAGAGAGTAATACAGACCTGACCTGAGCACAAAAACTTGTAGATTAATTAATGACCTACTTGTAGATACATAGAGCACTCAGCCAAGTTTCATTTTCCTATAAGAAGTGTTTTGAGTGTGTAGCAGTTTAATACCAGATCTTGGTGCATTCTGCAGGGTTGCTTGTGAATAGAAGAAAAAGGTACTAATCTGATCTTTAGATAAATAAAACAGGTGGAGGAAGCTCTTTCTAGAGTTGAGACAGCCCTCGATGTTAACGAAGCAGGCAATATCACTGTGTGGTTTTGCAAGCTGGGACGTATTCGACAGCCCCACTCTGTGCAGTGTGGTTTTAACAAGAAGGTTATCCCCTTCTGTCACCACTGGCAATAACAATCTTCTCTTATTAGCTCCTTTTAAATGTGTTGAAGAGAGATGGAAGGGCTGTAGCTCAACACTCGAGTTCAAGGAAGCATCCCCATTAAGAAGGGTTCTTGAATGCATGCTAGAGTTTAAACACGTATTTAAATGCTTTTCAGGGAGGTTTATAGTACACAGTAACTGTTTTCCTGCCTCAGGGTTTTAATTAGGAAATGATAGTGAGCATCTGTGCTTGCTGACTGGTGTAGGAGACTGAAGAGAGTAGGAAAGCATCATGCAATAACTAGAGATACATTTGGTGATTTGGTGTCTGTTCATTTTAAAAGGTTGGAGATTTCACCCTCCAAATACACGTCTGTGTCTCTGTCTTCTTTCTCTAATTATGATAAAACATACTAAAATTTTGTAAGATATATTTGGTCAAAAAATTTTTTACTTTAAGCCTGATTTGAGACAGTATATTTAGAAAGGAGAGTGCTGCTAAAGGCCTCTAGCTTTAGTTGTAGGACAATGCAAAGCCTGATTTGTGTGTCCGTAGGAAGGTTAGGCCAAACAGCTCAGTTCACACTGATGGAGACAGGTCTGGCACGTAGGGAAGCAAAACTGCTCTTTCCTAGTTTATTCATAAGAAAACCTTTCAATGTTGTAAAGACAAGGCAGAGGTTTATGCACTACAGTCTGGGAGTTGGTGCCTGTGCTAAATCCCTGCACCCTTTTCAGGCACCAACATTTGGCCTCAGTTTGATCTGTAAAACATTCTGCTTCACTAAGGTGTAATGCTCCATTGCTGAAATCGTAAAAATGGGAGAGAGAGAAGTACCTTCCACTTTTCTGCTGTAAGCCCCTTAAGATCACTGGCAAAGGACTCTCTTGTTTCCTGATGAAGTATTGCACATATGTTTTGCTATGATTTTGTTCTCCTATTTGAAAATGGGGAACAGTGGTGTCTGTCAGTATGTGATTCCGTTTTGTCTCCTGTAGCTGAGATTGCAGCCATACACAGTAAAATGTTCTGCATGTTTTTGCTTGAACTTGCATGGCACCTCTCTTCATGTAATTGATAGACACAGGTATTGCAAAGATTGGTTGAACACCAGTGGTAAATGATGTCAGTGAAATTCTAATAGATCTTTCCACAGCTCTGAGCCAGTTAACAAGAAGCTCTGCTAGCGGAGAGGTGAAAAGAGGTGCAATGCACGCCTTTTGATAAAAGAGCTCTATCGTCTCCCGAATTTCAAAGAAAACCATTTCACTGCTCACATAGTATGCCAAGAGTTTTATCTCTCACTAAAACGTAAAAACCAAAGGGCCAGATCTCTCCAAAACAAATGGTACAATATTTTCTTATTGACCAGGAAAGCTAGTTTGTGCCTCTGTTTCAGTGGAGTACAATGACAATTCATTCTTCTTTCTTCCTTCTGGTTAATAAGGAGGGAAAGAAGTTCAATAAAGGTAGCATTATAGAAGTCAGCAAAATCCAGATGTTGATTATTCTACCCCTGCCCCAGTGTTGAATTGCTTCTTGTGATTGCTGAGGGTTTAAACAGTGTTATTTGCACTCATGTAGTTGTCATCGGTACCTTCAGCTTCAGGAGCAAGGCAGGGAGAAAATGTGGAGGAAATTCCCCTCTCTTCTTTCTATTTGGTTCTTGAGCTTAGAGCTGAAGACTGTCTGGGTATGAACTCCATGTTCTTCTGTTATTAGTATGATTTAATGTTCATATTATGAACATTAAACTTGCGGAGCTCAGGTAGATTGTCACCCATTGCTTGATGTGCTAAAAGGCAGCTCCTGTCCTATGGAGTTTACAAGACTAAACGTTGCGTGAAGTTTGAAAGATATGATTCTGTGATTCTGTGTAGATGCATTTTTTAAAAAGAAAAAGGGATTTAGTAACTAAAATAAGTTGTTTACACCAAACGTATTTGACAGAGAGGTGTAAGGCGTGATAAAAGCTCCTGCAGAAAGTGGCATGTGGGGAGAGGAGCAGATACTGCTGGGGGTCAGAAGACACAAGCTGCACCTCGCACACTCAGCAGAGCACCCAGCCTGCAAGAGTTCTGGGTCACCACACTGCCCAGCCTGGCACTGTGGCCATGGCAGGGACCTGGGGCAATGCAGGAAGGGGCGGACAGGGGACACAAAACACAGAACCACTGGAAAATGGATTTCATGAATTGTATTGCTCATGAAAAAACTTATTTTACAGTGGTTTTACAGTTCTGGAAGCCTCGGCCTAAGATCCTGGTCACCGTTACTTCCATTTGTGCATCTGTTTACAATTTTCAACTGACCAGATGATATATGACCTTAGAGTTTTCTCCCTCCTCCTGTCTAATGTGAAGTATTTGGCCTTTTGTTCTGGACTGTTTCTTGCCTTCATTATTTTCTTCCATTAATCTATTTCGGTACTGGGTTTTCCTCCCTTAAGTGCAACATTTTCACTTTCTTGAGCAATGGACTGAACCTTTGCTTTTAACAGATTTGTTTTTTAGAACTTTCTGACTTTTTAGTTTTTAGGGAACTCTCAAGTGAAAAAAAGAGAATTTGGAGGAGATCAAGGGTGAGTTTCAGCCTCTTTAGGTTAGATGTGACAAGGGATAAAGGAAATACTTGAAAGAGCTGTTGCAGTAACAACTGCAACCTGCAGCCTAGTTGTCTTTTTGAAGACAAAATTGATCCTAAAGGGTTATTATTGTACTGACTCTGGTACAAAATGTGGCAGCAGATCTGGGTTTTAATTTAGTTGTCTCCTCAAGCAAACTTTCAGCTTTCTCAGCCATGTTTTTACAAGTTAATTGTCTGTTCTCATTAGTACCAATGCCCTTTTGTCTTTTGAAAGCTTCTGTAAGGTGCTTTGGTTTCAGCAGGATGGTAACAGCTTCCTGAGAATAAACCTGCTCATGAAGCTGCATTTTTATGTATCAGTTGGCTTCACCTCCATTTCCAGCCCTCATAGGGCAAATTAGTGAATGGACCAAGTTATCCACTGGCCAGGTAGGAGGTAGCTGCAGCCCCAGAAAATATGTGTAGTAGCTTCTCCTGCAACACTTGGGTTATTGACCAAAGCTTTCACCTCTTCCTTGCACTTGTCAGTGTTGGCTGTAGCTTGAATGCATTTAAATCTTTCTGTTGTTTATTTGTATTGTAATACTTTTGATCTCTTCTGAAATGCTTGATGTGATCCAGGGCTCAGTGCTGGCTGTAGTAGACCTGTCAGATTTGTCTCTTGTGTACTGAGCAGTTGTGCTACATCCTTTGCACCCTGCACCCTTCTTTTGAAATTTGTTGGTCACGAAGGTGCAGGCTCAGAAAGGAATAACTTCCATTTTGACATATTTAAAGACTGGTTTATAAGGAACTTCCAAATCCATCAGGGAATGATACCAAATGAACAAATGGAAATAAGGCCAAACCTAGGTATGTTCAGTAATTAGCATTCTATAGTCTTTATTTAATGAAGTAAGTAAAGGATGCCTTACACAGAAAAAAATATACTGACACAGAATATTAGAATTCACAGCAAATAGCTAGTATGGAATTCATTGGAGTCTTTCTTCCTCCCTAGGATTTGAATTTCTATGTTTGAGGCATTCCTCTTATCCTTCCTAAGGAGCTGCTTGATTAGCAGCACAGAAAGTTATATTCTAAATAGTTAAAAGCTGTTGTCATTGCATGTATCTACAATGCCCCAACAATGAATATCCAGACCTGTACTAGGCAGGATGGCAGGTTTCCATGTTTCAGCTGCTTTTCTAAGGCTGATAATAAAAGAGGATAATTAAGACTGAAGTCTGCTGGCTGCTGCTGTAGCCTACCCCTGCATGTCACATACATGAGAAGTGGAGCATTAACAGCTCAAAACTATACATCACTGCAGGTATTGCATCAATAAGGGGTAAGGCACAAAATCACCTAGAGAGAAGAAAGAGGTCTGGAATAAACAAGCAAAGACTTGAAGGTTTAGAAGCCCCTTGAGTAAATGAATCGCCTTTCTGAAGTGTGATTAGCACTCACAAGCAGACAAACCCGAGCAGCAGAATTGTCATCCCTATCCAAATGGACTGTCGCATCACTTAACTTGCTTCTTGCTGGCAGCAGGCACTCTGTCAGAGACTGCAGCCTGAGAAAACAAGAAAAGGAAGAGAAATAGCAGACATTTGACAACTGAAGCGATGCTTTGCTGTATTGCTATTGTCCCTGAATCTTGAAAGGCCAACATCAAAATATTGTGACTCCCAAAATGTCATAATTGCAGTATCTCAGCTCACGCTTGTCTTCACTCTGTGCCTCAGACCTTATGTTTAATCTCTTTAATGTACTATAATTATGTCTTCAGTGTGGATCAATTATCTCAGAATAGGGAAACAAATTACCATAATTATCTCCAATTATTCTTCACATTTTCTTTTATCCTTTTTCCTTTTCTGGGTTCTTTTACTGGTGACAAAAATGTAGTTCACATTTGTGCTCCTTTGTTCTTCTCTGCCTGAATATATATTTGGCAGTAAATCATCTGCCAAGCAACGAATTGTCCTTCCCTGTGCTGTTATTCCCCAGTTCTCCTTGTTGGGCAACTCATTACTTTCTGCATATTCAAGTTGGTTTATTAGAAATACAGCTCTCAAATAAAAGCAAAGATTGGGAGCAGATAGACTCTTTTTAATTCCTCAGGTTGCTCACTAAAGTACTTACCTCAAATTAACATCCACTATATCCACAAGAATAACATTGGTATCTGCAGGAGTTGAGTTTATTGTGACAGTAATTCACAGGTCAAAGCTCACTCATCTGCACTGATGTGACAGCTAATGGTTCCTATTATGTTAGTGATCCATGAATTATAGAGTAACTTGTCACCATTCCATTACAACTATAAATAAATCTAATGAAGTTGATGCTTTGAAAAAAAAAATGCATTAAGCTACAGTTAGACTACAACCCAGTAAAGCAGAGGAGCTAAATCTGTGAATTTCAGCTGCATCTTGCGATTTGATCATTGGAGAAAATTCACTAGAACACCATCTACAGAGGTTCTGTGTTCTGCACCCCCAAAAAGAAAGTTGGTTCTCAAAACTCAGTCTTGGTAAACCTTCTCACCTAAATTATTATCTCTGGTCTCCAGGGCAGTTCATCTGTATAAGGGAAACTACATCATGTACGTTGTTTGGAATACTGTCAGAGAATTATTTCTGGTGTGATACTGGTAACTTACTTGTTTGGGTCTCAGCTGGATCTGTGAATGACACCAAGGTATCCAAGTTAGGATATTTTTGAAGGTGATGAATTTGCTGTAGGGATTATGTCTTATTTCTTCTGAATTGGCCAAGCTTACCTTCAAAATGTTGCCCTGAAAATCAAGTTTCATACAGTATGAATTTCTGCTAAGTAAGGCTTATAGTGGTAACTCCCTTGTAAAACAAATCATATCTCCCTGCCCTCCTCTCTCCCTTTTATGAGGTACCTTTCCCCTTCTTATTGCTTTTTCTTCCATTTTTCACTGTCTCTGTTGCACACCAAGGCAATAAACTACTGAGGTGCATAAGAAAAAGGCAAGTATGTACTTAGTTCAGAATTGCACCCAAACCTGGCTGCTGCTGGAAAATTGCAATTTCTACCAACTGTATTTCAAATTAAAATGCTGAAGGTGCTGGAGAAATGGGGTGTGGAAATACTTAATTTGATACCAGATTACATTTATGGGTTGAGAAAATGATGTCTTTTAAAAATGAGTCCCAATGTTCAGTGCATACCTGTTTTAATTACCCAGGTGTGAAAAATAAAGAGATGCTTTGTTAGGAACATTTCAAGGACTGCTGATATCAACACATGGCAAGGCCGCAGCATAAACCCAGGTGGTTAGCTGTAGGCTTTTCTTAACCACCTAAACAGATTTACTCAAACCTCCTACAAATCCAGAATCCAAAACAAAGATTAAAGCTACACTTTCCTATGCAGGGCTTTATTAGCTCCTGTTAGAAGGCATGTTTTTAAAACTGAGGCAAAGTGGAAGATTTGGGGAAATTATTAACAGCGTTTCTATTCTTCACTGTTTCTCTGCTGATCTGTAGTCCTGTGGGTGCCTTGCAGGAGAATTTGATGTGCAAAATGACAACAAAGTTAACAATGAGCATGATGCCTGAGTTTAGACTGTAATGCAGGCATCAAAGGCTGTGGTGATGTGTCAGTTCTTTGCTTCCAAAAGTTCACTTCTTACCAATACTGGTCTGAGCTGCAGTAGAACTCATGAAGTCTCAGTGGAACCAGGATCACTCTGCAATGGCGGCTGTGAAAGAGAAAAAGCATGGGAGTTTTCTCTTGTGTAAAGCTTGTAAAGCTTATAACTTCTGGTCTAGAATTTTCTTTACTCATTCATTTGTGATAGGTACAGACCTGGTAGATCAGTGATGCCTGCAATGTCTTGTGCATGGCCTTTGGCCATGCCCACAGGGAGGCATGGCTATTCTGCAGTTGGGACCCTCTGTACCTGTGTCACACAGGCAGCCAGTTTACTTCAAGGAACAATTTTAATTTGATGATTATTTGGGAATAATGGAAAATTGGTATCCAGTAGGCTCAGGATGTCTGGTGTCTGGCTCCCACCACAGGGGTGATTCTCCAGGGTCAAGAGCAGCTTCCCCTGTAAAAGTGCAGGAGGATGGAGCTCACGCTGCACCTGTGTACAGAAGAGGACATCAAGTGCTACTTTCCATCGCTTTCTGTATGGGAACTCTGCTCTAAGACAAGTAAGTACTCTATTGTGGAGTGGATTTTGGCCTATGTTATCCTAAGTATAGTATTATCATGTCTTCATAAATCACCATCCACTTGCTGCAATAACTTCCTTGCCTCTAGACTAAGCTCATGAACACAACAGTGTACTTACAGCAATTTGTATGACAGCTAACAGAGATGAGATTCTAAAGCTTCTGCAGCATTTCTGAAGAGTGTTTTGCCCTCAGACCTGTGGTTGAACTGACAGAAGTTTCAGGGCTGTTTTGAGATCAGTAAATGGTATCTGCAGTAACCTGTTATGGGAACGGGCACTGCCAAGGGGACTGCACCAGATCTCTCTGATGAACAGTGCACCAAAAGGAAACTGCTGGAACTGGCTTTTAAAGAACATGAACAGTTTCATGGCTCCAGAGTCAGGGCTGACTGGTGATGTCTCAAAGTGTCTTTGGCATTCATTAACTTCTCCAGTCAAAAGGGCAGTTGCCAGTATTAAAATGACTGTCATATATTAGGGTCATTGAGAACAGCCACATTATAGAAGTTATAGAGAAAAGCCAGCAAAATCCAGGCTTCATCTGACAAATCTCCCTGTAATGAGCTCTGGTTACTTCAGGGATGAATCCAGGTGAAGGCACTGATGTTAATGCGAGTCTTCACTAATAACTAGCACATTATTATTATTAATAATTGTATCTGTTAATGTGGATGAGCTGCCTTTGTTTTCCAGTGCTTGGTAATAAGGACTGCCAGCCTTTCCGAGGAGGCTGAGGGATGTGTTTGTCTTGGGGAAGTTTCCTGAGAGTAGTTGTCTAATAAACACACTGTGCTGGAGGGGAAAACAAGTGATACACATTGCAGTACAGCAATATAATGAATTAGTTAAAAGCAAGCAACCCCCGAAACAGGAGATTGCCAGGACAGGTCTGTGTCTGCCAACCAATATTTCTGTGCCAACTTTCCAAATGGAGCACTGCCAAAAATAGGAGTGCAATAACTCATCGTGAAGGAAGAAAGCTATTACAAGGGGGATGAAACAGCAGCAGTCTCTCACCAGTGACCCTAGATTACAGGTCTGATTCTCAGTCCTTTAGCTTCTGCAGCACCTTACACCACTGCTGCAAACTGTGCAAGATGCTAATGAGTCAAAACAGCCTCACACCTCTCTGTGTAAGTGCATAGTTGGGACAGGTGGTCAAGATAGAGCTGAACTCAGTGCTTGTTTGGCTAACAGGAATGCTGTCATCAGTGGAGCTAGCATAAGTAATGGGAATATCTTCCGTGTGCTTACAGGTTTAGCACTTTGCTCAGCAGGTCATACAGCATTGGCACCATCCAAGTGACTTAAGGAATACCTGAGGCATTTTGTACCATGGGAGATAAAGTTGTCTAAGGCAAAATAGGGCAGGTGTTCAAGGGTGACTTCTGCAGCCTGCTTGCCTGTTCTGAGTCTGCAAGCGTTGCTGGATCTAGTGTCAGCAAATCAAGGTGAAACAGGAGAGACACTCGCCAAGTGCAGCTCATTTGAGTCACCCTGCCAAAGCCAGACGTCTCCATTCACTTTGTAACAAAGAATTGCTCTGTCATGCCAAACAAGATTCATCAGCAAGATGAAATTCAGCTTATAACACACTATGAGAAGAGGAGAAGGTGATGCACAATTGCTGCTTGCAGCATGTGGTTAGTGAGGAAGAAATGCTTGTATTTTGGGAGTGAGCAGTGATGGCAAACATCTACTTCATTTGCAGTTTCACAGATATGGAGGATATGTCCTCCAACATCCACACTCAGAACCAGATCATTCTTCTCATCAGGCTCCTTTGTCCCATTTGGATTTGCTGAGAAATTATTTAGCAAGGAAAAAAATGGGGGGAGGATGATCACTATTCAGTTCTCCCTGCTGGATAATACCCATCTATACACATGCTGGAAGGGTCACAGATATTGAAGTACTAAGGGTCTGCTACAATGTGATGCATCCAGCCAGGCTCCCTGGTGCTCATCTGAAGTTGTACAGTCCTCGCTAGACCTACTGAAATTGAAAACTATTACATCTGTGTGGAAATAGAGGTTACCTTGGGAATTTTAACTAATGATAATATACTGGAGTCACAATGCATTTGCATTGCATTTCTTTCTCCTTCCATTAGTTTTTTTTTTTTCCCCAGAGTATTACTCTCCATTAAGTCACAAAGTCACTGCTGCTAAGCATTTCACTGCTTCAGGAGTGAACTGAGAAGGCTTATCAGAGACACAGAGGCATACCTTCTTTTGGGGAGACATTTGAAATAGTCCCTTGAATATGTTTCACGACCACGGAGTGCCAAATTTCAGATGTTTCCCTTGAGTTTAGATGTTTCAGACCCAACTCTGAGGCACTGAACATTGTGTGTTCCCCTTCTTCCATTGCTTTAAGTAGAAGGGTTATTAGCAGCATATAGAATTGGTGTTTTTATGACCCTGCAGTGAGCGGAGGTTCTCAAAGAGTCCTCAAAATCCAATCCTTTCTGCAGAGAAAATACAGAAATCCTACTCCACATGACACCCTTTCCAAGGGTATTTCCCAGGTGATGCTACAGCAGGTCTAAACAGCTATCTGGTTCCTTCTGTGCAGAGTAGGCACTGTACTTTGCACAGTAGCAAACTGGATCTGTCCTGCTTCTGTTCATAAAAGACTGTGCCAGCACATCCCAGTCCAGCCCCTGGGAATCCGCTCCCTTGCACTTAACTGAAATACAAAACCACATGATAGGGTGTTTTAATTTTGTTTCATATTGGAGAACAATAGGGGGGGGGGAGCAGGAATGATGACATATAAATAGCCAGTGAAATATTAATAGCTCTGGAGGAATGTTATTAAGAACTACCCACAAGGGTATTGTGGCATTTACCTTCACCAGGGAGTGGAGTAGAGCATCAAAGGCCAGGACTCTGCCGTCCCTCCTCAGCTCTGCCACTGACTCCTTACAGAGCTGTGGGCCACTCATTGCAATGTTTCTGTGCCATAAAGATCATTCACACCCTGGACAGAGGTGATTACAGCTGTAAATCTAAATGCAGCCATTTCATAGTGATGCTGGAGCTCTTCTCCTGGTTGTAAAGTGATCTAGGACACTTAAATGTGAAAGGTGCTATGGCTGCTGTGATGTATTTTTACACATAATTTGTCTTGGAAGCAGCAAGTGAGTCCTGAATAAATGAGAGAAACATAACGAGAAATAGAAATTACATTAGAGATGGCACAAAACTTGGGCTAAAACCATGAGATGTCTCAAGCTGGACGTGCCCTGAAGGAGAGGGGCTGTGTCATATTGCCATCCAAGGGTTGTCAGGTAAAGATGTGTATATGATGGAACTAAGGCTAAGCACACTCCTACGCTGAGTAGTTAAATACGTTATGTGTTTATCTGGATGAGTACTTTCTTCAGGATCATGCTTAATTGACATGCTTGTATTTAGATCTACAACAACATCTTTTACGTCTTCTATGTTTCTGTCATCTTTTACAGAGCCTTTGCGAGGTTTTCACGCAGATACATCCAGTGTGAGTTTATGCGGCATCTTCTGCAATCCAGAACTGAGATTTTCAATTTTCATTATTTTTTCTTTCTTTTTCCCTACCTTTTTCACTGCTGTTTAGCAAGAAATGTTAGCATTAGTCACATAAAATTAAAACTACATTTACTCATCAGTCACTGAAATGCGAAGGTATTCTTAGCTGTCTTTGGAAATGCACTGAAAATATTAGGCAAACACCACAAATTAGATGTAAATGGAATCAGCGAAACAGCTGTCACCTCTTTTGCAAGCTGATTAATTTCTTCCTGAGTCATAACAATTACATTTCAGCATGTTCCAACCATCAGACTGCCACCGCTGCCACTCCTGCTCACCCAGAGGCTGGGGGGGGGCAGTTCTTGCTGGGGAATCTTGATTAATCTCCACGCCATTTAGCATAACTTCACCTTAGCAACACTTCGCACTCTCCCCCAGAGGATCTCCTCCAGTCAATTCCACTTGCAGCACACAGAAGTCACGATGCTTTGAAATATGTGTGGCAGTTACTGATTGACAGAGTTCCCTGGAGCGAATCCCTCCAGACCCCCAGTCTGTTCCCAAGCACCATGGGCTCTGCCAGGCATTTCTTAGCTTCCACTGTCCTCTAGTGGTGTTTCATTTCCAAACCCTTCTGTTGGCTGCCAATGGCGCTCTGAGTCCTGTGCATGGGGCTTCCTCATAACCTGGAGAGAGCCAGGATGGAGCCTGGAAGGTGTGTCGGACCCTGGCACATGGATGGGTTTGACTCGTCAGAAATGCTGTTTTAGAGGGATTGCTTTCCTCCACTTCCCACTCACCAGCCTCTGCCGATGAGAGTTCAGGCTTTGTGGTACAGCCAATGGAAAGCTTCAATGTGTGATTTCTGAATTAGGATGGATATCAGCGGTGGGATTTAGATGAAATTTAATGGGTTTGTTTTGTGCCCTTTGCAGGGGTTGTCAGTGCTGCTGATGATGTGTGGCATGGAGCTGGGTATCAGTTGAGAGATCTGCAACTGGGGTCTCAGGAGAAGGCATTGCACTTAGGATGCTGTCAGCATGTAGGCTTGCAAAATGCTTTATGGCATTAGTGGGAAAAGGTGCTTGCAAATATCAAATATTAACCAGCCTTTGTTTTTAATAAGCCTGATTACTCTAAGGAAATGAATAATGCTTGTTATAATGTGACTGAGTTTGTTGTATTTCCTGAACTCATTTTATGAGTATCTGTCTTATCCCTCACTTGCATTAGGAAACCAGCTGAATATTGTCTAAAATCAGTATTTCTGTAATATTCAAATTACTGTATCAATATTCCTACAGGTGGTGCAATATATAACAAAACAAATAATTCTCAGAATGCTATTTATTCAACAAACCTAAACCCGAATTCCACGGAGACTTAGGTGTGCACTTAACATTTCTCAGGAGAGTAATCTTATTGGATTTGCTGTCAATATTTGCATGAGAGAATGTTAACATGTTTAGAGCTTTCTCCTTATCTGATCTCTTATCTATTTACATAATACTACAACCGTGACTTGATTAGACAACTGATTCCCTGAAAATTGCCTTTATGTCCTTCTTTAAGCTGCCTGTGACCAGCAGCACTGTAGTTTGGGTTGGTTGGCTGTGATAGCTTAGCTGTGATCTGGCTGGTTTATATTGGGATAAACATGCAAACACTTCTAGCAGAAAAGCTTGCATGAGGGGATGTTTTGTTTGTTTCTGGTTGGGTGGGATTTGTAAATCTCACATGGAAAGGAAGGTAAGCCTTGGTTTGCTTTTTGTTGAGCAAAGGATAAGGTGTTCTTCTCCCTGCCTTTATCTGGCTTTCCTAGCACAGGGGCTCTGCAGTGGAGATGTTCACTTCCCATGCAGGTTTCGTATCCTACCTTGAGCCTCTATTATAGAATTTCTTCTATAGCAGTAATGAAACTTTGATATTGGTTGTTTTTCTCTAAAATTCCTTTTCTTGAGTACTGGGAAGAAGTGGGATACAGCAAAGGGTGACTGGTGGAGACTGGTTAAAGATACAGTGATCCAAATGATGATGGCAGGAAAAAAACATGGTATTGATACCATCTGACTTCCAGTACCTGAGACTGCAGTTTCATAATTGCTTTAGGATAATTTAAACACAAGCTGCTACTCAGCTGTTGCCTCCCTTGTGCCAGGGTTGGCACCTGAGTGCTTGTGTGGGCAATTTGAGCCAGGAGCCACCCTTGATGAAAAGCAATTTAAAACAAATAAATGAATAAGAAACACTGGGGTTGGCTTATAACAAGCATGAAAATACCCCAATTCAGGTGTCCTGAATCACTGCCTGAAGTGGCCTGAAGGCCACTGCCAATGTGGGACCCAGCCTCCTGACTTTGCCCTGGATCATATCTTGGTGTCAGCTTGAAATAGATAGTGTGAGGCCCCTGTTCACTGCAGCTAATGTACCTGGGCTCCCATTATAGTTAATGAAGACAGGATCCTGCACCTCAGAGGCTACTGTGACCAAGAGCTTAATTTGTCTGCTCAGACTTATCATCTGGGAGGCCCTATCTCTCTTTATGAACTGTAAAGAGGAGCCTGGGGGTTTAACCTTGCCAGGCTGGCAGTAGCCCTTATGAATCCACACTATCTCTGCATTGCCTCAACCCATGAATGTTTTTTTTTCCCTTTTCTTTCTGTGTCTTGCCACAGTGCAGTCACGATTTGTTATGGAAATAATGCCCTTGGGAACTACAACAAGTTCTTGTAAGACTGAATACCAGAAATGTAATGAAGATGCACAGCCACAGCACATGATCAGGTACAAGAAAGGAAAAAAATTAGCTGTGCTACTATGACCATGCTATTTACTCTCCTGCATTTGTTATTTGGATGTGAATATGAAATATATTTGGTATGCCCTTCAGCAAATATTGTTCTCGTCAATATTTACAAGTGTATCAGCAATGCATTAGCAGTACTCATTCTCTCTGGAGTAATGTTTTCTGTTCTCACTGGAGAGCCTTCAGAAAGATCTTTAACCTTTGTGAGCAGCTTTTTCTACCCTTTTTCCTCCCATGAGAGAAAAATGAGCATCTGAGATTTGATTAAATCTGTGCATAGGGAACTCAGGGGATGCCTAAACACCATGCGGCTGCTAGAACAACTTAATCTTTGCTGTAAATCCATATTTCTGGAAAAGACTTGTTTCCAGAATCTTGATGTGGAAGTCCTTCACTACCCTGCAGAAGCTGTGTCTCTCTATAAAGCTATAGGTCTTTAAAATGTGCAATGGAGTTGCACTGTTGGGTTTCTAAACCATCCCATGATATGGTCCTCAGTGGTGTGACCCCCATGCACTAAGGAACAGTGTCTGTCTGAAGTGTCCATGGTATTACCAACATCAACCTCCAAATTTAATACTGTTTTGACACAAGAAGAAAAAATCCAGCATCTCCAGTGTTAATGTAGACCAGTGTCCAGTTTTCTTTCTTATTTGTACTTTCAGTACCACATTTCAAGGGGAATTAAATACAAAGCATATCTTGTTATTTAGCCAACATTTTAGTATGGTGCTGTTAACAGCAAAATACTGCTTAGGGAAGTGTTCACCTGGATACGCGTGTGAATTTTTGCCAGTAGAACGGTTGCGATAGTTTAGGAGAAATAACTGTAATTTCCCTCACAGTTTCATCCTGGCAGTTTATTTCTCCAAGCTATGCCATAAGCTTCTTCAGGGGCATCTGAAGAACCAGATTTATAAAAAGAATGGATAATTTCATTGCAAAAAGACAAAACTAGCATTTTGCAAGTTAAGTTAAGGGTAAACAAATCTCATGCTTCAGGGCACAAAATGATTTCCTATTGGGCTCAGGAAAGATGTTTTTGTTCATGTAAAGCATTGTACGGTTGGGTAGATGTATTACTAAGGGGTTTATTTATTTTGCCGCCCTCTGAAGCATCAGTTTAGGAAGCTTTGTTTTAGGTTATGCTAGAGGCAGGATGCCTAATGTTATTATAGTTTTACTTAGCATCAAGGACATGTAAACTTCCTGCTCCAGTGGACCTGTGATGCCTGCAGATGCATAATGGAGTCCCTCAAAGCAGGCCACACTTTCCAACCATGTAATCCAGCATTGGTGGGTCCATACAAGGGTGGAGCTGAAACTTCCTTATACTAAAAAAGAAAAAGATACCGGGATTCGTTTAACCCATTTTCTTCCTAAGTTACTACTCATCTTGTCTCCTGCTTCTAGAGGGCAAGTGGTTGCTGTAGATGTATGATTCCCAAGATGAGCTATCAGGGCATTGGTATTCAACCGTGCTGTGGTGTCTGCCTGCCAGGCATACCTGAATACCCCACAAACCAGCTCCCACAGGTAAAGCAAGCAGAGTTTTGAGTTAGTCTTTCGTCTGCATCCTGCCTGCTCTATACAGGGAAAGAGCCTGTAGCTGATACCCAAAAACGCCTACTCACTCCCTGGATTCACATTCTGCCCATCCTCCTGTACCAGCAGTAATTCAGCCTGTGACTTTAGTACAGAGATGAGAGGACATAAAAGCAACTTTGAAAGTTCCCACAAGAACTGCCTTTGTATTTGATGCCTGGAGTCAGTTTCCTTTAAGGAAATGGAAAGACAGAGAAATGACTCCAACGGCCTTGGTAGTTTTTTATCCTAAGTGGGCAGCCTACATAATTTTGTAGAAACAGAAGAAATCCAAATCTGTGCATGCAGCAAAAGCCACAATTTAGATGTGTGCAGTCAGGAAATTCACTGAGAGGAAATGGAAGGCTTTCAGTTAAAACATTCCCATACACCATCTGAGCTCAAATTCAGTTCATGTGTTAGTCATGTGAGCTTTGTAGAAGTCGCCTCTTCTCTCCGTGAGTGTATTCTGCGTCTGTAAAATGAGTGTGACAACACCACCTTTGTCCAGTCTAGGATTCAGGCTGCTCTGCCTTGGGGCAGTTGCTTTATACAGAACTTAACACAGTATTTTGTAGAAAAAAACACAGTGCTTTCCAGACAGAAATGCTTTTGTTGTGAATAAGGCTGAAACATTTTTTTCCCCTTCAAAATGTCTGGGGTTTTGTTGTCTCTCATTTCCTCTTCTCTTCAGCCTTACTTATGTTCTTGAAACCTCCGGTGGTTCCATCGGTTAATCACAGCCAGCAGACTGGGTACAGCTATTTTATAATGATCTGAATTAATCTGCTGGGGGAGGAGAGGTCTGCTTGTAGATCACTAGTGCTTTGTTTGGGTGATGAATGAGGAGTTTGACAGCTTCATGTCTCAGGGTCTGTCATGGTGAGGATCAATTGCATTGAGCTGTGTTGTGGTTTAAGCCATAAATCAGCCACGCAGTTTGTTCACTCACTTCCCCCTTTTTCTTCCCTCTGCTCCTG
>JANRGW010034940.1:0-34325 GCA_024733675.1 Psilopsiagon aymara
AGGTCCAGTGGCTTGAAGGGGACGAGGACGAGGTGGACGCCAGGCTGAAGGTCCACTGCGCTCTCTGGGTACATGAAGTGGTGGGTTGTTCTCGTGCCAACATCCAGCTCAAAGCCAGCAATCTTTGCCCTGTTCATCCTGGAGGACAACAGGAAGGCACATCCTAAACCAAAGGTGCATGCCATACTGGTCCCAGGCTGCCAGTCCCACCAGGCAAGGACACCAGGTCACCCTGGCCAGCAGCGAAGAGGGGACATGGGTGACGCAGGATGGCTGGAGGCAGGGGTGCACCAGTGTCCTGGGGAGACAGGGAGAGCCCAAACCCTTCAGTCACCCACCTCAGCACCCAGTCATGCGCATCAATCTGCAGCCCATGGCCGGAGCCCTTCAGCCGCCCAGAGTTCCCCACCACCGCACAAGTCCTGCAGTGATTTGGATCCCACACGCTGCTAGTTGGAGCCGGGAGCACAGCGAAGAGCTGCCGAAGTATGGCCTGGAGCTCGACACCCCTCGAGGGACCCTGCAGTGTCTGTGGGGGGAAAGGGCAGAGACAGGCAGCATCAGCTCCCAGCCAGTGCCCTGAATGTGGGGGGAGCCCTGCTCCTCCCAGCAGAGCCCTGGGAAAGGCACAGAAAAACCCAGTGGGATGTTAGGAAAAGGGTGCAGGACAGCTCTGAGGCTGCGTGGGGGGATGGTGAATCCTTGCACCTGCTTTGTCCCTGCTTTTAATCTTGGTGCTGCCATCACAAGCAGACCCAGGGAGAGCACCCATCTCCCACCCCTGCCCCTACTCACCAGCCACCAGCGAACCACATCGGAGGAGAGCTCATGGGCTGTGCCTGTCAGCAGTGGCCCCATGGTCGTGTTGTAGTGGGCACTGAACCATGCGGAGCTGTTGGTGATGGTGGTGCAGTTGGCAGCCAGGGCATCGAGGTGGGAAGGAGCCTGAGGGAGGGGGCTGATGCCGCCCCTTGGGAGTTGGAAGCATTGCCACAGGACCAGCAGCAAGCACAGGGCCAGCACCACCTGCATGCGCCTCTGGCACAGCATCCTCACACCATCTGCAGTGGGATGTCACAGGGATCAGTGGCGGCAGCACCACTGGACCCCTTCCCACCCATCGTCCGTGCCCAGCCTCCCAGGACATCCATTGGCTGCTCACCAGTACTGCAGGGGACCTGAATTAGTCTGGTTCTTGCTTCCTTTTCAAAGAGCTTTATTGCTGTGCTCTGCTTCTGGCACTGCCATAGTTACCTAGTCTGGGCAGGGCTGGCTGGCAGCACATGCTGTACAAGGAGCTGCTCTTTGCCTGTGACACTTTCAGGGTCTGCAGATTGACCCCTGAACAAGTAGCAAAGCATCAGCACCCCTATCGCCAGCCAAACCCCTCCAGAGCAGCAGCCCTCTGCCCATGGAGCAGCTCCTCTGCTGCGAAGCCCTGCCACCTTGTCCCACGCACACCAGTGCTGGGGAGCAGCCTCTGGGCACAGAAGCCCCTTGGCCTCCCCACTGCGACTGTGCTGGTGACAAATCACCCCCTCCTCAGCCGGGGGATTTGCAGCTTTGAGAGCACTGAACCATTGCCAGGAGGCAGGAGCCGGAGGTACCAACTGCTGCCTGTATGCATGAACCTGTCTTAAATACCCATGATTATGTGGCATTTCTGCTCTCCATCTAAAAGCACTTCAGTAAACCTAAAGTCAGTCTGAAAGAAGTTTTCTTGTCCTCAGGGAGTTCACAAAGTGCTCAGCCTCTCAGGACCTGCCTCCTGTGGGCTAAGGAAAGCGTGAGGAGAAGGGATGTGGGGACAGCCTCCATTCTGGGGAGAGATGAAGAAGCAGGAAAGGTGTCCCCTCTGTACTGGGGAAGCTGAAGGGGAGAAACCTGCTCCTGCCTTTACCCTCTGCTCCCCCCCCGTCGCCTGGGTGCCGTGGTTCCTGCAGCACAGAGGTGCCTGTGCACAGCTTGCCATGGTGTCCAACCAACTGCACAGGACACACACCTGACAGCGGAGCTGCTGCCCCGGGTGCCCAAGCGAGGGGCAGAGGCAGGACAGGGCGATCGGGGGCCACCGCAGCAGGGCGTGCTGCGAGCCTGCCCTTGCAGCGCGGGACTGAACCGCCAGCTCTGCTGGAAGGGCAGCACAAACAAGCTGTCACCACCGCACCGGAAACACAGACACGGGTGCTGCTGAGCAGGAAGCAGCTATGAAATGTCATCTCCTCACCCACAGGCTTGGGGGGACCCTGAAGGCCCCCAGTGCCCTCTCTGCTGGAGGCTGCGTGGCCGGCGCCAGCGGCTCCATTGAGCCCTGAGCCCGGGGGCTCAGGCGGCGCAGTGAATGTTTCATGAAGCTCTTTGCAGTCACCGTCCTTTGGGGGGGCGCGGCTCTGCCACAGGGCCGAGCACCCCATCCCCCTGTCTGTGCCCATGTGCAGCCCCTGCGCCATGGATGGGACCTCTCCACCTGCACGCACACCCCCATGACCGCTGAAACGCCTCCTTCCCCCTGCCCCGTGCCTGCAAGTGCCCTTGCCTTGGGGTTCCCCAGCCCAGTGCCATCAACCACAGCCCACTGCAGCTGCCTGTGCCCCAAAGGACATCGCCAGGAGCTCCCCAAGCCCTGCGGCCAGGAAAGAGACCTCAGCCAAGAGTCCCAGGGCCCCTCCAAGGGCCCCTCACCTTCTTGGAGGAAGCGCTGCAGAGGAGGGCTGTGTGAAGGGGATGCTCCCGAGCTTGGTGGCCTCGCCAGCACTTGTTGCAAGCTGCAGAATTCACCACGGGAAGAGGAAGTGTTGCACCATTACGTGGCAGAAAACAGAGCCTCGGGGCGACTGGCACGGTGAGGTTAGAGCTGCTGTCCCTCCTCCATGATACCCGTCACCCTGGTGTTCCAGTGCAGCCCCAGCGCACCATGGCAACCACTGGTCCTGCTGGATTTGGATGCCATGACCGTATTCCCAGGGCTGAATCAGGAATCATTGCAATGTTTGAGTGTGGGAGAAGCTGCAGGGAGTGGAACTGCCCTCCTGGGCCTGAGGGTCATGGAACCATAGAACAGTTCAGGTTGGAAAAGCCCTGAAGATCATCCAGTCCCAACCCCCTGCAAAGGACACAATGCACTAGCCCATGTCACCCAAGACTCTGTCCAGCCTGGCCTTGAACACTGCTGGGCATGGAGCATCTCCTGCAGACACTGACACTTAATGAAGATCTCATTAAGTTTCTTTTCCTCACCTGAATGGGATTTGGGCTCAGAGAGGACAGAGAAAAGCTGTGAAATGTGCCTCAGCAATGGAGAAAACATAGCCTGTGGAGAAAAGCCATGTGAGCTGAGCTCTGAGTAATGCTACCCAAGGGAGGTCAGTGCTCTTTGCTCTCATGCCCGAGAGGAGGTTTGGTGCCTGAGGGAGAGTGGTGAAGAGGAAGGTGTAGCATCTCAAACCAGAGCAGTCCCATGAAATACACAGCACCAAAGAGACGGTGTTTGGTGGTAGTGGGCTCAGAGGGCCCCTCCACCATTGCTGGGGGGGACAGGCACCAGAGGAGCAATGCCCTGAGCTGCCACAGAGCTCATTTTCCGGAGCACAGCCAGGGAAACCCGGGCGAGGGGAACTGGGGATGGCTCAGGCGCCACGGGGTGGTGCTGGCTGCACAGCACTTGCTCGCGTCTCCTGTTATTTCTGTTTCCCACCGAGCTGTTGCATTGGGAACAATAGCAGTTGGTAGTTCATGCCCAAACCCCACATTCACTTGCAACTGCTTGAACTCATAGCCACAGATCGGCTTTAATTTATCAGACCTCACAGAGTCAGTAATGTCATGTAAAAGAGACCTGCATTTAACAACTACGGATATTGCAATGGCATACACTGAGTGTGCTCAGCCCTCAGCAGAGGCCCCTTTCCCAGGGGTTTGCATGCCAGGTCCAGTGCATCTGCCCCCATGTCCCCCTCCTGCTCTGCTTGAGATGATGCATGAGCCAAGTTTGCCAGGTCTCTGTGGCTCGCAGCAAACTCCCTGACTGGCACTGCATGGTGAGCATGCAGGTAAAAGGGGAGTTAAAGCTTGTGTGTGGATTGAAGGATTGATCTTCCAGCCTTTCAGGAAGCCTCCAGGAGGAGGTCTGTGGAGGGAGCAGGGTGTTGGGTGCTGGTGGCACATGTCCCGCTTGGAATTGAGGAACGGTGGGAAGCAAAAGGGAGCTTCTGCGGTCTCTTGAATTTCAGCTACAGGGGAGCTGGGGTCTTCCCTGGGATTTGGGGTGGGGAGAGACAAATTCACCCATGTTTCCTGCATGGTGATGCAAGGCTCGATGCTCAAGACCAAAGGGCTGGTCTTAAAGTTGAGCCAATACCAGGCAGTCTCTGAGGTGTGTGCAGTACAGCAGGAGTTCTGCACAGCTCCAGCTCTGCCTTTTGTGCAGGAACTACCCACAGAGCAGAGTAGGACTCCTGGGCAGAGGGAAAAATATGGGGAAAAGCCCCATGAGCTGAAATCCCACAGCACATGCCCCTGGAACAAAGTTCAGTAAATGCCGGGGGGGATTTCCTACCCATGCAGCAGCCATCGGATGGGCAGGAACTGCCGGCATCTTTCAAATGGCTTTAAGTGTCTCAGTATAATGGGACTGGTTTTATCCTTTTACTCTTTGCCTAGGGGAGGATTGAGCTTTATCCTGCCTTGTGAGCTTGAGAAATTTATGTAGCAAACTTTCTATTCTTCAGGCTGATTTCCATTCCTTTGGGTGTCTTCACGGGATGGTTTCCTTCATCTTTTCCTTCCCTGGCACCATTTCACTGCATTCTCCTGCCCTGCAGAGCTTCAGTCACTGTTATGGAGGAGAGCAATGATGAAAATTGATCTTTTCTGAGCACATACCTGTTATTAAGGCTGATGCATGGAGGATCCTTCAGCCCTACTTTTGCTTTGGTTATGTGTGGAAGGAGGATGCTGTGGCAATAAGCTAAAGCCCAGCTGAAGCCCAGCATTTCACTGGTCTATAGCAGTGCTGCATCATGGACTCTTCCACAAAGATATTATCCAGGTGCCAGGGGAGAGCAAGGAGCAACCCATGGGAGAACTGGGATCACTTCATTCGCTACCTCCCAGTTCTTTCATGCTGTTTGCACCAAGAGGCTTTTCTTAGCTGTTTCTCTGCCTAGAGGTGTTTAAGACATCGTTAGTTCATCACTGAGTTTCCAAAGGCAGGGATCTGCTGCTGGGATGCAGATGGACCTCCTGTCCTGGTTTCAGCTTCCTAGTAGCAGCGGCAGTGCTGGGTTTCAGGTTTATCTGAGAACAGCGCTCATGACACCGATGTTTTTAGTTGTTGCTAAGTAATGTTTACTCTGATCAAGGACTTTTCAGTCTCATGCTTTGCCAGTGAGGAGGGGCATAAGAAGCCAGGAGGGAGCAGAGAGAGGACACCTGACCCAAACCAGCCAAAGGGGTATTCCATACCTCAGCACCTCATGCCCAGTATAGAAACTGCGAGAGTTGGCCAGGAGGAGCCTATTACTGCTTGGTTCGGGATGGGTATTGGTCGGCAGGTGGTGATCAGTTGTATTGTGCATCACGTTTCCTGAGCTTTCATTTCTTCGCTTGTTTCTTCCTATTATTGTTATTGTTGGTATTCTTTCTATTATCGCTATATTTTACTTCATTTTAGTTATTAGCTAGAGTTAATAGTTTGCAGCTCAAGGTGAGTGATGGCTGTGTGGCACTGAGTTACCGGCTGGGTCTAAACCAGCTCCCTGTGTGTGCATCCCTCCTCCCATCCCGCTGCACTTTCTGCAGCAAGCATCCCCTGTGCTTCAGCAGCAGGAAGCTGGCAGCATCACAGCAAGCTGGGAAAAAACCCTTTTTATCCAGACAAGTTTCAAGGTAGAGCCCGGGGTCTCTCTGGCACCCATGCAAAAGCTCCTCCTGGCAGTGCAGTGTCATCCTGCCCACACTATTGCTCTGTGCTCTGGCTCCTGACCATGAGCTGAGCCTCTGCTCTACAAAAAACCTGTGAGCCTAACACAGCTTCCCAGGAAGTTATTCTGCAGCCTCTGCAGATGAACTCACTTTCTCCTTAGCTTAAGGCCTGGGTAAAGAACTAATTATTTGGACCTAAGCTTAAACCTGTTTCCACAAAGATGGATTTGTGACTCTTGCCAGCTTCCCCCTAAAGTATCGCAGCTTCATTTTGTTCCACATGAACTTCTGCTGAGGTGTAAAGTAACAACAATATTGAACACTAAAATCGCTGAAGGATGGATTAAATTATAATGCAGTCAGTCCGAAAGACCCTCTCTCTGCAAGCAGCAGCATTAGGCTGCCCTGGGAGCAGGCAGCCTGTGCGGCGTCACCCAGCCCAGCCGGATGCTTCGTCTTCATCAGGAAACTGCATTTCTTAGGCAGAGAGATTACTTCAGCTGCCAAGTGTGTTCTGCGGGTGCCTTGGCATCACCCTGCCAGAGCGTCCCTAGGCCAGAACTCGCTCTAGGAAAACCTACATAAACCCACAACAAAATAAGACAGAGATGGTAATGCATATTTTGAGATCTACAGCACATTCCCAGGGAGGGATTGCTTCTGACTTGCCATCTCTGTGTGGACTTTAAATCACGACTTGAGAAGCAAGCCCCATCTGGGGGCTGTTAATGTGTGTAAGTGTAGGATTTAGCATAGCAGGGCTTCAATCCCCACTGAGACTTTCAAGAATAAGCTCCTATTAATAACTAGGACACAGCCCATGGGATGATTTTCAGGCATTTGAAATACTCTGGACCACAGCCTTGCAGCCCTCTCACAGCCTGCAGACAGGGCTGGGTCCTGCCCTGTTCCGTGTCCTGCTGAGCCCTTCATCCCAGGGTCCAACACTGCTCCTCCGTTCACCCCATGCCACCGTGTCTCGCTTGCAGGGAAAACAGGGGTTATTTCTCCATCAGTGACTTGGGCTCTGGTGGGATGGTGGATGGTAACCTCATAGGAGACAAGTTGTTTCACAAGCGCCAATGCAAAGAGACATTGGATTCCTTGTGGTTCCTTGTAGCTGGCTGTAAATCCTCTTGGAGGTTCTGTCCTTGCTCAGGGCATGTTTAAGGTTTCTGCCATGGAGACCCCTTTCTGCCTAAAGAAGGTCTTGTTTATCTATCTGCTCCTTGAATGAAGTGTCTGAGCTGACAAAGCTCTTCTTTGGTCCCTTATTTGTCACAAAAAGTGCAGGGACTTCATTCTCTTTCTGGCTGTGTTTAATTTAGCTGCTCCTCGTCAATGAGTTCAGGGATCTGCGCAGAGCAGAAGGGAAGCAGGAAAGGGAACGCCGGCATCACAGGGGTGTTTTTTGTTAGAAACCCTGTTAAAAAGACAACTCCTTTCTGGAGAAGACCCAATGTTGCCCTCTGCTCCATGCTTAGGCCCAAAAGGAGCCTCAGCATTATTCAGCCATGCTTATTAGGATGCTTTGAGAAAAGTGATCCTTGAGGATCCTGCCCTGATACACTGCTGCAGAAGGCAGGCTAAGCCTGGCCTTGGCCCTTTGGCTGCTCATCTCTGTTGTTCTGAGGTAATGAAATGGAGACTTTCTCTTAAAAAAAAGCCTTCTTCTGCCTTGGCTGAAGTCTGTAGGTTTACTGCAGCCTCCCTCAGGAAGGAGGGAGCCCAGATGAAGGAGACTGAGCTTCCATCTGCAGAGGGGTGGCATGGCCAGGGGCTCCTGCAGTGACTGGACATCCACCTATCTGTGGTCTCTCTTTCTGGTTGGTTTTGGCTAAGTCTGATTGAAAAGTTTTTTGTTTTCTTTTCCTTAAGGCTGTTTTGGGCTTGTGTTGTGATATATTTGTTTGTGAAAGGGTCGCTGAGCTGAAATGGTGCTTTCTCTGCAAAATGGGAAGTTGAGCAGGTCCTCCCTTTCTGCTGCACATGCAATTGCCTCAGTGCCACCAGTGTCCTTCTGCAAAGTGCAGGGACACAGAGGGATGACAGGCAGTGAACTGAAGCAGGACAAATGGAAACCCAAGATGCTCAGTGAAATATTTAGTGAAGCATTTTGAGCAAGGAGAAGGTTGTTCCTCTTCTATTTATTATAAGGTTTGGAAGCGAGACACTGCCTGAGTGCAGGGGGCTAAATACCTGTGGTAAAGCCATGCTTTCTATTTGCACATTTCCTTCCATGAAGACAGAGGAAGATGAGAATAATACTTTTGATCAAAGGCACTTAGGTAGCAGAAGTCTCCTGTACATGCATGTTTTCCTGCTCTGATGTACTTAGGAGCATATTTCAGCCAGGGCTTTTAGCTGGGGTGATGCACAGCACATGGTCGTGGTGGCATCTTGCATATGCAGACCCTCCTGGGGAGCGGAGGTAATGGAGATTCCATGTCAGGCTTGTCCCGAGTCCCCTGAGCCAGCACAGCCACTGCACTGCAGTGATGCGTGCTTGTTCTGGGATGGGTATTTGCTGTCGGCTGCATGTCTTTTGCAAGGGCACAAATGTAATGTCAAAAGAAACCACTTTGGTAATGTGCTCAAAAGTTAAATATTTTATGCAGTACTATAGAAATGTGATGTATTTCCTCCTTGACATACTTTGTTTTTTGCCTGAGGTCTGGGATTCGGGGCTGTTTGTTGAGCTGGATTCTTACATCCTTTCCTCCCATGGGTCTTGTGTGCCTTTTTCTCAAGATGCTGAATTTCTTTCTGTCCCTACAAAATGCTAAGAGCAACTCAGTTCCCAGAAAAAGGTAAATTCTGATTACACAATGGTTATTGTTTTAAGCTCTTGGGATCAATAGTACTATATTAAAGGAATGTATTTGCTCCTTCTCGAGGTGTGATGTGAAAGGAGATTCATGATGATAAATGTTTGGCAGGGACCTCAGCTGGGGAACAGCTAGATGGCACAGACTAGTGAGTCTTCACATAGATGTATAGACATATATGTCTGCTTTGCACTTGCTGGTACCCCAGTTGTAAAAACCGGGTGATGAGTGACTGCCTTAGCAACTTCAGCATAGGCATTTGCGAGACACTGTGCACTCTGGAAAGCTCAGGCTGTAAACTAAGGATATAAAAAGTATTCAGCATCTTTAAGTAATCTGCAAAGCCTTTGCCTTTGACCAAACCTGAAGCAATTACACAGCACCAACATCATGGTCTCACCAGCACAAGATACCATCAAAAGTGTCTGGCACTGGATTTTATCCCACCCCATACATTTCCCTGGGGAAAGCTGCTTGGGATATGGCAAGACACCTCATCCCCACCTTGCTTACGCCACAGGGGTTGATGATGGGATGTTAAAACCCTGATGCAAAGGGCTGGGTATTGTGTGCAGAGCAACAAGTGCTCAAACTGCATTTTTGCAGAGGACTATAAATGCTCTTGCATTGCCTGGTGGTTACATTCCAATCAATATGGTTTTCACAGACCAGGATTAGTTATGTTACCTTTTGTACACCAAGGTAACTCAAAGTACTTCATAAAGTAATGAGTTCAGCTATAGATAGCACAGGTTAATGGCATGGCCATTATGTGCTCAGTGATAAAGCTTCCATGCAGCCTCAGATGTTATAAATCTGGTTTATTAGGAATGGAAATATTGACAGAGACCCGATTCTGCCTTATTCCTTCTGCAGCCTCCCAGGGATTTTTGACAATCCACTTCTGGCAGCTTTCAGCACAGATAGAGAGACTTTAATCTCTCAGAGGAAAACTGCTATTCTGGGGCGAGCTTTAACCCATTGATTTATGTTTGCAAACATTTGCAAGTGTTTGGAGGCTAAAACGGAGCCAGGATAAGCATAAACCAGAGGGGCTGTGCTCATTCTTCAAACCAATAGAGGTTTGAAGTACTTTGACTGGCCAGCCCAGATCTTCATCCTTGCCCTCTGATCTCGCATCCTGAGCATCGTGCCCCACTGCCCAGTTCGGTTTAGCAGCCGCTGGGTGTCAGGTGATGATTCTTTGATATCTTTATTACCAGATTTAAAGGTAGATCCTGCTCCTCCCAGTTAGCTGGAGAGGGGCAGTTTCCCTTTAGCTGCAGGTGGAAAAGACCCTTCCTAAAGCAACTGGGCCACTACTTAATGCAAACCCATGATATTACTTGAAGCAAGGTTTCCCCCTCTAACCCTGTCAACTGAGCACAGCTCACCAAAGCCTCCAGGCATTTCAGAGAAGCTTTGGGGTCATTTGGGTTAGGCCAGATTAAAAAGGTGGATGAAAGATGTTGACCGAGGCATCCTTTTTCCCACTCCCCTTATCTCCATCAAAAGGGGGCTGAGTGGGCAATGGCAGGGAGGGCAAACCTACCAGCAAGCCATGGCCTTGCAGAAAGAACCCAGGAGTATCCAGGGGGTTGCACTGAACTTCTTTTTCACCCCTGGCTATGGTATGGGGCCCTTGTTGCTGGGTTGGAGATGTGCTAGATTGCAGCCCAGCCCTCATGTGCTCATTGCAGGTACACTCTGCCACCCCCCACAGCCACCCCCTGCTGCTGTCTCCTCACTTGCAGAAGAGCTCTGCAGCAAAAAAAAACCCCCAAAAGAATATTCTCATTAAAGGAAGAAGGGGTGGTGGTGGTGGTGGTGTTGAGGGGACGAGCAGGGATATGGATTGTGCTGTGGTGCTGAGATGAGTGTGAAGCTGTACCTTAATCATTGAGAGGAAAGCGGGGAAAATCCCACAGCTCTATCGGGAGAAAACATTTGTTGGTGTGAAATGATGCTGTAAAGGCCCTGGTGTGTCTGTGGCTCAGCCCCTGCTTGGGAGCTGGCCTGGTCCCAGCTCCTAGGCTCCATTGTTCAGGATGGGAACACCAACCCCTCCTCCCCTTGACATGCAGTGCCCTCCCTGCTCTGCAGCTACCTACATATCTTTAATGTCTCATTAATTCTGTCCCCCCATGCAGGATCTGCCCAAGTGGAAAGAGAGCATCGTAAATAACACCCCAAGCATCGCTGCTTTCACCTGAGCAGAGTGCAGCACCTATGTGAGTGCTGGTCCCTTTGAGCGTCTTTGGGTACCCTTGTCCTAGGTGTCTTTCCATTTACACTGGGATTATGAGGGATGCCGCTGCTCTGGCTTATGAGTATTTATTGCATGGTGCTGCTGTGGCTGAAAGGAGAAGTGCTGGGAGTATTTTCAAGGTAGCTTGTCAAAGAACTCAGCTGGACATGCAGTTCCCACACACAGTTGTACCCTATCTGTCCCTTTGAAGCACTTTTGACCTTGCTTGGAAGAGAGAGAGAGATTGCTGCACAGTACAGCTCTCCATGGGGTCTTCTTCACAATTTATATTCTTACTATTACTAATAGTACTATTAATACTATTAATGCTATTACTATTACAACAAAAGAAGCCAAAGCTCAGTCTCAAGGCTACTGTTAGCACCAGTACACACTAGCACTGGGCAGAAGGGAAGCTGGGCATGTTCTCAGCTGAAGCACCCTCCTGCTCACACACAGGACTTCAGGGCATCAGTAGTTACAGCTGAGCAAATTGTTCTTTATAGTTGGAATGAAGTTTGCAAATGAGACAGCTTCATCAGTAGTTAATAAAAGCCTAATGCCTAAAACTGCTTAATGTGCCTCTGAACTCAGGTTTTGGTTAAAAAACCCTGCTGTCTTAAAAAGATGTGCATATGTGTGGGAAATGGTGTTGGTAATGCAAAGGCTTTAGTCTGGACAACAAAGAAAAGTTCAGCTATTTAGTTAATGAAGAGAAAAAAAAACGTAATCCCTGTGTGCATTGGTTTGATCTGAGCCAAATTCTATTGCAAATTATGGCATCTGCCTTTGACTTGAGAGAAGAAAACGCAGCCAACCCAAGCAGCTATGATAGTAACTGTAATAGTAGTTGTTATTATTTTTAATTTTGGTACAGAAGTCCATGGATTTAGGGGAGGGAGGCTGTTTCCATCAGCTTAGCAAAACAATTCACAATGGTCAAAGTTAGGCACGCAGCTAAATCATTTGAGGAACAAGAATTTCTGCGGGCAGGTAAGAGCCTAATAATGTGATGATGAGGGCCCAGACTTCCACAGGTAGATAGCAGAAACTAATATATGTGATGCAACAGTCTTGCATTATTCAGTGGTTAAAGACAATTCTAAGAAAGAGAACAGCTTGAGAATTAGCAAAACTAGCAATAAAATATTCTTAGCTGACTCCGGGGAGAAGGAAATTGCCATGTACAGGATTTGCATTCATCTTCATGTTTATTAAAAATGAGACAGCACTGCTTTTCCTTGTGCTTGGCTGGAATAGCTCCATGCCCTGCTGGAACTGTGTGTCCTCCTTGGCCCCCACTCAGCTCCAGGACCTGCTGAGGTCTCTCACTGCTCATGTGGGTTGTTGTTGGGGTGAGGGTGATGGGAACCCCACCAGCCACTCTGGCCACGCAGGAGGAGTCCCCAAGGACGATGTGAATGCTGCTGCCACTGCTGCATGGCTTTGCTCCTGTATCTGCAGAGAAGATGGAGAAATACAACTGGGAGCGGCCAGCTCAGGCTTCCTCCTCTGGGCATCAGTGGCTCAGGGTGCTCAGTCACTCCCTAAACGTTTTTGAACCATTCCTGGCAGCAAAAGGGCTGGCAGGTCTTGGGAGTGCTGCAGCTCATATGCAGAGCTGCAGGGCAGCGGGCAGGGGAAGGGGCTGAATGTCCTGGTGCAGCAGCCATGGGGACTACCAACGTGCTAGAAAAGACCCTGGAATGTGCCTGAATTGTGTTAACACACTAAGACCTTGTGTTGCAGGAGCAAAATCACCACCCAACTGATGTGCACCAACAGTTCAGCACAGCACAAACGTGTCTGCATAGGGGTGAGGGAGAAACTGCTGCACGAAACGACAAGGGCTGAGGCAAGACATACTTCTTCCTGTAAGGAATTAAAGATACAAGCAGAAGCACCTGAGACCTCCCAAACTCCCACTGATGTCTGCACATCTATGATCCAGACCTGCCATCAGACTACCATTTACCAGTCACTGCAAGGGTATGTAAGTGTGCCATTAGTGATGAATGAGCTGGGATGGGCATGTGGGGAAGGAAAAGGAAATAAGAAACATGAAAATAATAAACAAATTAAAAAAGCAAGTGAGACTATTCAAAAGGGGGACTTTATTTTTATTACACTGAAGCCAGACGTCAGTGCACCAGTTCAGCTTTGATACACAATAAATCAGCAAACCCGTCACTCAGTTTGGAAACCAAGATTGCAGTGGCACTAAAAACACACTGAAAACATTGACTTTCTTCCTTTTTTTTTTTTCTTTTTTTTTTTTCTTTTTTTCCTCTTTTGTTTTTGGTACAAAAATGGTACAAACGACAATACAAAAGATTTGTGCTGTTGACGGTTACAAAAAAAGGTTTTTGAACTGGGTTAACGGATGCAAACTGCTTTTGCGTTTCAGCGTGAATACAGCGGAACAGCAGAAGTCTTCCTTGAGAACAACCACAGTCATGCGGGCTGCTACACAGCTTCTCCATCGGAAAAGGAAACATGCAAAATCAGAATTGAAAGAAGAGAAAGTGCTCCAGTTACACATTATATGTTCTTGTTGCTTTTTGTCCCTATTTGATTTGTAGCTTCAAGCACTAACTACATTATGTACATAGTGTGTCAGCAATTGCTTATGGGGTCGGTGTGTACTGGAAAGAACTTTTATTTTCCCCATGGAACCAAGTTAACTTTTGTGGGAGACACTACGCTGTCTAGCTGCTGTTTTAAACATGTGCATTCCTTGTTATACAGCATTCTCCTTCTCCCCATTTTTTTTCCCACACTTACAATGAAGAGCTCCAGAAGGTATCACAAATAAAAGTCTCATATTTTACCTTTAATATGTTTTTTTTTTGAGACTAAACAAAGTTGAAATCTTGGCATACTGTGTTGTACAGACCGTGCACTGACCAATACTATTCTCCAATGCCTGACCATCTACCCTATGAGAAGCAGCTGCAGATGAGGCAGCCATCTCCTAGAGTCCCTCTTATTCCTGGAGGCTGGATTTGCACCCATCTACCCCTAAAATGCCTGTGAGAGAAGCCCAAAGTGGCTCAGCAGCAGGTGAGTGTACTCCCCATCACCACCTTACATCCACCAGCGGCATTGCCTGGTCAAACAAAAAAGGGAAGCAATAAAAAATATGGAAACATGCAAACCCAGAAGCCAAACTATGACTAGCACACAGGACACCTAGAGGAGACTTGCCTATTCACTGTCATTAATTACCTGCTGAGTCTCCTCTTTGCCTTGCAAAGCACCTCCGTGACTGATGCTTTTCCCTGTTTACAGCCTACACAAGAAATAGGCTGCACCGAGGTGTGGGCCACGCTCTGCCAGCATCAGACCTGCATGGCCCTTGTCTTAGTGATGTGCAATCTTCATGCCCAGAGGTGTCCAGTGTGCCTCAACATCCTGGCAGTTCACTGCCCCCATCCCTTAGCGTGGAGAGCTCTTGTGGTGTCCCCTGGCACTGCTAATGGCTATGGCAGTGACATTTGGGAATGGGTTCCCTTCCACCTGCCTGAAAGCAAGTCCTCCCCCACTGCCGCATGGTGTGCAGAGTGGGGACTCGCATGTGTGGGCACCATTTCTTTAATTAAAGTTTAATGCTTTAGTTTAGATTACTTGGAGAGCAGGGACCCTGCTCTTGATGCATTAACCACTTCTGTGGCCTGAATTGTACCTTCAGGCAGAGTTGCCGTCTTGCCAGCCCGGCTCCTTGTAAGCCATTCACCTCACCTCCAGCGGTGAATGGCAATGGCAAATGAGGATCAGAGTGGGGAGACAGAGCACTGACACAGTCACCTTTTCAATGGGGTCCCTTGGATGAATGTAAATTTTCTCAGCTGGATAATAATCCAAAAGTAGTAGTAACAAGCAAAGATGTTTGCAAGCAGTGATCTATTTTTCATTGCTCAATGTGCTCCTCGCTTACCTTCTGCTGTTCCCACTGCGAGGAAAGGGGTTTGATGCTGCTGTTTACTTGTGGGTCTGTAAAGCTAAGTGATGGAAGGAGGAGGAGGACAAGGAAGAGGAGGAGGAGGAGAAGGAAGAGGAGGAGGAGGAGGAGGAAGAGAGAGAGGAAGAGGAGGAGGAAGTCCTGCTGAGTGAGGCTGAGCAGAACTGGCTCAAAAGACAACAAACTAGTTGGTTTGATTTATGGACTTGTGGAGTTGGAATGGCTGGATTGCAAATGCTGCAGAAAAAAATCTGCTGATTTAAAAAAAAATGGAAACAGGTTGATTTATTTTCAGTCACTCAATCCGTTTGCTTTGACTTAAGTTGCATGAATGTTCTTAAAAGCCCAAAATGTTTAGACAAGCTGACGTCTGACAACATCTCCTTCATGGCCAAGTGGTTCCTGTCACTGCATGGCACATCCCCCTGGGGGACAGCAGGGCAATGCTGCCCGGCATCTCCAGCCTCCAGCCCCACAGCAGCCATCCCACACTGCCGCCATTCCCTTCCCTACCTGAAATCCATTACCTCGGCCAAAGCTGCAGCAGACAGCAGGCACCAAATGCTCTGGAGCAGGGACTTTGCTATTGTACAATTTTACAGTGCTATTTACTTTGTACAATTCTACCTTGGTGCCAGGTAGACAGCACAGCTTGGCTTGCAGCAGAGACCCAGCTGGCATCATGGGATTCACATGAGCATCCCAGAAGCCACGTGGAGCTGGCAGGCAGCAGCAGCAACCCACTGGATGGAGAACCATCAGCATCACCCCAGCCCTCGATCCGCATCCTTCTGTTGAGTTGGAGATGAGGTTACGGTGATGGACACAAAACACTGGCGGGTAGACATCAGCAAGAAACACTAAGTGCATTTTTATTGTTCACTACTTCTGCTGTGATTGGGCAGCTTCTGTGGAGGTGCAAAGCCCAGATGGTGAAATACTCCAGCCCGTGGCTTTTCGGAAAGAAAGGGGAAGAATCAAGCGTGCCCGTGGGTAGAGAGCAGTGGCTCAGGGCAACGCAGCCCACCCGCGCCAGCCGGCTGAGGACAAGGGCTGTGAAGTTTGCTGAGGGTGCCCAGGAGGAGGCGGACAGAACGTGGCAGAAGCAAACTAAGACTTTCATAACGGTCACACAAGCAACTGAGTTCTCAACTACGGAACAGGAATTTGGGAAGGTGCCAGCTGCCGGCAGTTTACCAGGCACTGCACTTCATCCTGGCTGAGACATGTGCTGCGTGGCACAATGTCCTCGCCTTGCTGCTGCCATCGGTGCCATCCCTCTCCTGAGGCCCAAGCCATCACCTCCTGCTTCCTCAAGAGCTTGGGTGAGAGAGCTGTGAAAGGACAAACTGACCCATTGACTGACTGACCAGGACAAAAAGAAGGATCGCATCCTTGGTAGTTATTTACATACCAGTAATGTTGGAGTCCCCTCAGGCAGACTTTTACCACATTCCACTTCATACAAGACACATTTCAAATGCTCATTAATTTACAGAAATTGCATTTTATAGAAAATATGATACAATGAAATATAAAATGCACCAGGAGCATTTCAAAAATCTATAGAGACGATCTTGCAGCCTAGTATACCCTCTGAAACGACGTCCACTCATCACCGCAAGCTCTCATCCTCTCATTCTCGCTTCCCTCCCACCCCCCATTAAACTCTTAGCATTCAACTTGAGAATTAATAGATATCAAAAAAAGCATGATTATCCCCTGGATAATCACCTTCCAATATTGTGCACATTCTTGGATTTAAATGAAAATATATCTAAGCACTTTTACAAGTTTTAGCGAACCCACTGCAAAATCGTCTGCAGAATATAAAACACAGGTAATCCAAGATTTCATAGCACATTAATTAAGTGGCTCATAATCCATTAAATGTGGTTTATATTACACATCCATGCAGTCTAAATCATTTTACAAACATTAGACATAAACCCACTAGTCCAAATCAGTAAAGGAAAAATGTAATAAAAAAGCTAATAACTATTCGTTATTGGTTAAACTGACCCTACATATAAACTAGGTAGTATGCTACCATTTATAATACTGATGTTGAATTACGCCTGGATGCTGAAAAACCTCTTGCTTACTTGGCAATGCTTGAGCATATTAACCACAAGATGCTTAATAGGCCCTTGTTGCACTTCTCCTCCAAAAAAACACATTTACTACAGATAGCAGCGCCTACCCATCAAATAGAAAGGACACACATTAGCTGAGTTACACGATATTCTTGAGCTTTGGCTACTAATGCTCCAAGGCATTAATATTGTACTAGACTAACTTCATACTTACGGATGGCAAAAGTGCTGATAAACTGCTCCTGCCCTTCGCGCTGCCTCAGCCTTGAGCGGAGCCACTGCACAAACCCCTGCATCCTCCAGGAAAACAGCATTGACTTTCCTGCTAGCAGGAATCCTCGGGGATGCAGGACAGCACCACCTAACCCAGCTGGTATTTACATCACTCCAGAGGTCATGGGAGCCAACATACACTGATAGCATAAAAACAACTGGGCCTTTGGTCATGTCACGTTTTACTTTGTAGGGTTTAGGCAAGGGCTGTCAGAGATTTCTGTTGCCATAACCAAAGGCTTTATCAACGCTATTGTTCTATGCAGCTACATTGAGTGTGACCAGGTGACGGCAGAGCCCCCAGTCGGTATTTTGCATCTGATAACACTGAATTATATACAACATGATGACTAGTTCACCACCTGCTGAGGCTTAAAGATGGCTGTTCAGGTACTGACTTAAAACATCTTCCCCCTCCCCGACCGCCCCATCTGCTTCCACCCGGAACGAGTCACCCCCTTCAAAAAAGAGGCAAAAAAAGAAAAAAAAAAGGGGAAAAAAAAAAAAAAAAGAACCAATCTCCAGAGTTCCTTTTTGTTAAATCCTTCCCCAGCTAGAACTGGCTTAAGGTCACAGGGAGTGCTGCCCAGGATGGTTGTATGTTTGTTTTCGTCACTCCTGAGATTGAAGGGAATCTGATACATGCACCAAAAGGCACTTTCAAATATATATATATATATATATTTTAAAAACAGTGCTTCTGTTCTAAGAAATTCAAGTTAAGACAGAGTGCCTTTCACTCTCTTTAGTCATAAAGCAGGTAAACGAGCAATATCCCAGCTGACATTAAAAAACCAAACCAAAAGAACAAAAAAAACCTGCAGCAGAGACAAGTGTTCATGCGAGACAGCTCAATATTCTAAAAAATAACATTAGAAAGGAAAAAAAAGGGAAAAAAAAAAGAAACCTCCTATGTCACCACTAAAAATAACAACACAGTCAGCAGGGGATATTAATTAAAAAAGCTGCCACATCTGTACAGTTCTTGCTTCTGCACCGGCTCTTTTTGTTAATGTCGTCTGTGGGTTTGTTTTTTGTATGTTTTTTTCTTCTTTTTTTCCTAATATTCTTTTCTGTCTTCTTTTATTTGTTTTTTAAATAATGTGAGGTCAGTTTAATCTTCCTCGCCTCCCCCATACATGTCCGCCAGTTTCTTGAACCTGGGCCCCCAGTCGTTAAGGTAGTCGTAGTCCTGGTCCCCGGAGCTAGAGGAGTTGAGGGAGCTGACGGAGCCGGCAGTGGAGCCACTGCCCTCGTAGTCAAACACCAGCAGGGAATCATAGGGGGGGGCTGTGGGGTCATTGTCGGCCGCACGCAGGCCCTGCGGGAGCAAACACAGGCTGTCAATAACCCAACACAGGTGATGGTGCTAAGACGTGCCCAAAGAAGTGGTAAATGCTCCATCCCTGGCAGTGTCCAAGGCCAGGTTGGACAGAGCCTTGGGTGACATAGTTTAGTGTGAGGTGTCCTTCCCCATGGCGAGGGCCTGGAACTGGATGATCTTCAGGTCCTTTCCAACCCAAACCATTCTCTGATTCTGTGAGTTCAAAAGAAGGGTGCTCAGATAACAGTTCGGGCTGGTGGGATGTTTGGGATCCCTGCAGTAAAGCTAAAAAGATTATGGGGAAAATAAAAATTAACATGGTGTGAAAATGAGGGTTCTGCACCTTCCCCATGCTGGGATTCCCCTCTTTGTTGAGCCCTCCTGGATGCCCCCAGCAGAAACTCAGTAACTCCCAGTGCCACTATAAAAGAACCAGATGGAGCAGGAGGGGAGTTATTTCCAACGACCCAAGTCTGGACCTGGAAAGCTTTCAGTCCTGGATAGCATGTCGTTTCTGGAGTTGCCTGTTAAGATTTCCAGTTTGGCTAGTGAAAGAAGGACCAGCACCCAACCAATAACCATTACTTTAATTTTGATGATTTGGATTCCCTTAGGAAAAAACCCAAACATCACTCCTAGCAAAATTTTGCAATTAAGAGAGACTTGGGGTATGAAATTCTGGGCAGAAGGTTGAGAAGCATTGCTGATCCTGTGCGTTGTGGGCAGCAATGTAGGCAGGCCATGGAAATGGCCTTGGGATATGAAGAAAAAGAATTGCTTTGCTGCAGCCCAGCATCAGGAAAAGCCTGGTGGAATAGACCTGCAATAAAGCAAAATGTTCTGTATTCATACCTTCCAAAACCCCAGTCTCAGCGTGGGGAGATGGAGCAGGTTTTACTGCAGCAAACAGCAGCCAGAGCATGTGTAAGAGCGAGTCTCCACGCACACAGATGTGTGCAAATATGTGTGTGAAGGATGGGCAGGAGCAAAGGTAGAAGAAATTTTAATGGTGAAAATTAGAAAAAAAGCACAGCAGGAAGTGGATATAATAATAGAATAAATCGCTATAACATTTGTTTTTCTTACTTAGGAAATGAATGGTGTGTTTTGTCTCGGAGGAAATAATGCATTGATTGGTTTGTAACCACTCAATCACTCAAAACTACAAACAAGATAAGAAACACTAACTGGAGAGATATTTGTACAAGCAGATAAAGGAGCAGTAATCTAACATAAAATAAAGAAACCCTCTCTCATCTGGGATGAATTTCTCTGTTCTGTAAACTCTTTGAGGCTTTAGACCAAATAGGATTTACTAGGAAGGCACAGACTGCTGAAATAATTACAACTCCAGGAGTCCCAAATGGGACCTTTGTCTCTGGGGAACCCACGCAGCTGCCTTGGCACCACCTCCTGATGATGATGACACTCCTTTGTCCACAGCCAGATAAAGCTTTTACTTCAGCAGCTGCAATAGTCCCAGTAATCCAAGGGAGACTGGGATCAGGTTATACTGCCTGGATGCTGAAAAGCACGGTGTTTGAGAGATTCACAGACCAGGAATCTTTGGCTTTTTGCTTGCACTTTGGCTTTTACAGGCTCAACGCCTTTATTAGGCCAAGTCCTGTGTCCCTTGCTCATGCTGCTTATTCCCCTAGTTTGCATCTGACTTCTCATGTGAGTAATAGCACCACTTGGTCTATGCAGCCAGGAGAATGCTGCATAGCAGATCTTAGCTGGCTGCTCAAGCTTTTAATATGTGACACAAGACACCCTATAGAACATACCTCATTAATAAAGTCACCAATATCCCCTGGATGTGGGATTACTGGTCTTATAGGATACTGCGGTTCAGCACCAATAGGTCTTTCATCCACCCTTCTGACTCCAGGTGTCTTGTTCAGAACATGATCCATGGTCTCTGGCTGCTGGAGCTGGCTTAAATCATAATCCTGTGACAAATGGAAAGGCACAGAGTGAAACGAAGAGCTTTTTGTTCAGATCATCTGCTCACCCAATGTACAAACAAGTCGAGAGGTCTAATCCTATTCCAGCTGAAGTTCAATGGCAAATCTGATCAGCAAGTATGCAGCCCCTCTAACTATGTAAACTACAGATGAACCTGACCTCTGAGTAGCTCATAAAATTGACCTCGTAAGAGTGTATCTTAAAACATGAGTAAAATCAAATATTTAAATACTTCATGAATATTTCACATGGCATCTAAATCTTTGGGATAAAAAATCGGCTTTTGTTTGCATGTGCACAGGGATACACATAACTTTTGATGAAATATGTAATATAATGTAAAGACGTTGCTGGTAGACATATTATTGCAATTACATTTCTACAGAAATAAAAACATTAAAATGTGCATTGCATTTATGCATGTAGGCCTTTCAAAGTAATTATGTTCTTTCTGCTCACGAAAAATCCCAACAGAATAGGTTTCTATCAAGGAATGAGAACCAGGTAATATTTCATTAAAAATGTATTCACATAGGTAATGGTGTTTTGCTGCTCTTCCTTTGCTGTTATTTTTAACGAATCCTTTCTAAAATATTTAAGCCTACAATGTAGTTGCCTGAAACCAGATACTTCAGCTGGTTTGAATGCTTATAGCAGCACTTTGTTCTACCGGTGAAACTATTCTTGCTCTCAGACGGGGATGACTGAATCTCCAGGAGCAATATTTATAAATAACTTGTCAGTGACAAGAAAAAAGAAATGCCAATTGCAGGGTTTTCTGTGCAATGGGAACTTCTCAAGTTTTGGGCAAAGTCCCTGCCTCGGCTCCCCGAGGTGGCTCTTGCCAGGCTCATCTGCTCGCCTTCGGGTGCCACTGGGACCACCCTCACCCATGACCTTAGTACTGAAGCAAGCAAGAATACAGCCTTTATATGATGCAGAGCCACATAATTTATGTGAACATTATATCTGAGAGTGCCACAGGCTCTTTACTTACGTAGGAATAAAAATCCCAGTGTCTTGAACATGAGCAACCAAACTTTGCTATGTTAGCTGAGGAAATACATCCCTAGCAGAGGGAAAGCACATCCCAGGAGTGCAGGCGAGGGAAGTTTTCATGCAGCATCAGCATCGGTGTCTGTAAGAAGCCACTGCAGAAAAGCTGATGCATTCAGGCAGACTGTGGCTTAGGGCTCCATCACCAAGCAAAGCTTTGCCACTGTACACTTTGCAGTGGAAAACAAAATCCCCAAATGTATTTAGACACTTCTCACAAACCACATTCAGAAATTAAAAGAAATTAAAGCAGCATTAGAGATGATGAAGTAAATGCAAGGAAATCCCACAGAAGCTCTAGGTTCAAGCAAGCCAAGGCAAATGCCTGCAGCCACAGTTCTGGGGAGAGTGGTAGCTGCTGGCTGGATCTCTGATGGGGAATGGTGAAATACACAAATTTAATGACTGAAATAACATAAATACTCTTTGAATATGAGTGCAGTGGACTGATTTATTGTCCCTCCCCAGGAAGTTGCCTAGGGAGGTAGAAAAATCCACTTGGCATCGGACTTCTGGCACAGTCCTGCTCCAATGCCAGTGTCCCAGTGACATGCTGAATCCCCTGGACCTCCACTGGCTCTCACTGATGTCCACGCCACACCAGGGAAGCCAATAAAGCTGCCTGTGCATAAACAAGGGGAACACAACCCTTTGCAAGTACTTTAGTGAAAATACTGTGGTTTCTGCCTTTTTGAGAGTAGAGATTGCACAGCTGCTCCTTGGCCACAACCCACAGGCTCTTCTCACCTGGTCTTCCTCTCCACCTCCCTCTTCATCGTACTTCAGGATATTGTCCCTGACGTCGTCCTCGGGGTCAATCAGAAGCTGCTTGGTGTGGCGCTCCTTCTCCCGGCGCTTCATCCACACCACGAACAGCAGAACCATAGCTGTAACAGGGAAGAAGCTGGGTGAGCTGCTACCTCACATGGCACAAGCCCAGGCTGCATGGTCCAGAGCATGGTGGCATGTCCCAGTGCCTCACCTGCCCTCTTCCACTACGGAGAACCTCACTGGCTGCTAGTAAGAGGAATGAAATTTGGTCCTGTTGCATATTCTACTTCACAAGGGAGAGCTCAGTGAAAGCTGTGAATGCCGTGACAGGCCTCCATCACAAACATTTCTTTAAGATCCATCGCCAGTGCTGACACGGCTGATGTTTATCAGACGCAAAACACATCATCAGAGGGAAAGCAAACAGGAAGTGTGAAACCTGCAGCTTTCTGAAAAGATCTGATCTAAATCTTGAATCTTCAGGATTAGATTCCCACCTTTATTTCATTCAGGGGCACAAAACAAAGGGAGGAGAAGATGACTGCATAGGTGCTGAGAAGTGAACGGGTACAAATGGCCCACATCTTGTGCACAAGCAGCTCTTCCCCAGCGTGATACAGCAGTGCCCATTCAGGTCACAAGCCCTGGTCATGGGAGTAATTTTGCTGCTGTCTGCAGTTGGCCAAGAAAGCCTGGTTTGGGGAGGCTGTGTAACACTGGGTCTTGTATTTGGATTTGGGCTCCCTCACACTTTTTTTTGGTACATGAGGAAGGCTTTCTAGACTTCCAAGATCACATTACCCAGGACATTAGCACGCACATTTGGCCATTGACTTGCAAAGCAACTCTAAGATCATTCAAAATGCTTTCAGAGAGCAGGGCTAGCTTTGCAGAACACGGGAGAGCAGATCTGGTAGCACACAGCCAACCTCCTCAGGCATCAGCATTTACATGCCAGGACCTGGCAAATCTCTCTCAGCACAGTAACAGAACAGTCCTTCAATCACGAGAAGTTTTTCCCAACTTAAACAACTTCACCCAAAGGGAATGCTGACTCCCTGCTCCACAACCTCATCCTTCACGGGTCCACTCACATCTCAGAGGTTGTGTGCTCCCTGTCACTTACAGTGTGGAAGTTGCTCTGGGAACCTAAGTCTCCACTAACATAAGGAAACCAGACCTTGTCTTCTTCAAGAACCTGTTAACGCGCTTGTTTTTATTCTCATATGCAGTAGCTGCAAATAATGCCAACAAAATAGAAATTAAGCCTGGGCAGCTGATGCAGTTACACCTCCTAGTGTCTGCTTCCCCCTCCGTTCTCCATGCAAGCTACACAAGCTGTGACAGAGGCAATCTGCTGGAGAAGGGAGAGATGGATGGACAGTGGAGGTGGAAACGAGTGGCCCAGGTTTGTTTCATCTGGGTCAGCTCTTAACTGTGCCAAACCTATGCATCCAACACATATGAACCCAAGCAGGACGTAAGATGCCAAAAGTTCTTTGTATTTTTTAGCTGCACAAGCAACCACGTTTTCTTTCCCTTTACCTCTCCACTGAGCCTGGGTGTTGCTTCACCGAGGGCAAGGATAGAGAAGAGATCAGGCCCTGGGGACATGGGTGAGCAGCTCAGCCTGCAGCCCCACTTTGTGAGGAGGTGTTGAGGAGTATCTGAGTTCTTCCTCCCAGCACCAAAGTGTTTATACCCAACAGGAATTCAGTGAAGTGAGTGGAAGAGGACTGGACATCTAATTACTGCCATTGTGTGCCAACGGACTGCCATCCCCGCCTGCCAGCTAACAGAATTGTTTTCAGATAGTTCAGCATTTCTTTAATGCTTATCCTGGATCTATTCAAGAGAGAAAAAAGAAAAGGGAAGAAAATGTAACTCTTATCTGCAATATAAAACCTCAGCTATTTAGCAGACTATTGAAGTCCTTTCCTCCTTGCTCCTTTTCAAGTCTCTCACAACAAGATACCTGCCTAGTCCACAAAGACAATATTATAATGGTTACTAGGGTTTATCTTCTTCTCTCCCCCCCCTTTTTCTTTAATGCTACTTTTTCATGCAGTTGTAGTTTTTTTTTCTGTGCCGTTAATGCCTTTACAGCTACCTTGGAAAAAAAGGGACCTTCAAAGTGTCAATAGTGGATGTAGTGCACTCTCCTTCCTTTTATTCACTCTGCAGAATGGGAAGTGCTATTACTGCTGTTAGACCCATTTTCACTCTGCGTGTAGCTTTCCTTGAAATCTATTGTCTTCACCCTTCACAATTTTTTATTGCATTGCTTTCCTAAATGTATTATTTGTGCAGCTAATACATCAGATATTGGGAAGAAAAAAAACCTTTGAGTAAAGGTAAAGGCAGAAACTTCCTTCACCTGAGCAACCTTAGATCTGTTCTCTTGCTGCTTCTTCCTTTTCAAGCCATCAAACTTTGACCTGCTGACTCAAAAATGGACAAATAGCACAAAAAAACCCCACATCTGCCTTTTTCCAGGCTATTGTTCAGAGGTCATGATATAAAACAGATAAAAAGGAGGCAAAACACGGAAGGATGTAAATGGAAAACTCTTCATCACATATTACATTTTTCATCACTGATACAGTGCTTTTGCAGCTCTTGAAGATAAAAAGAAGTCAATTAGAATGACAATGAATGTAAAAATAAGCTTTTGTAATAAACCCCGTAATTTAAAATGGGATAATGTATCTGCAAATGAAAAAAGGAATCTCTTAAATCAAATGTCCTTCAGCTGAAGTTAATTTCAGTCCATGGGATTTTCAACTTTTTAAATCGTATTTTAGCACTGGATTCATGCAAGACCAGCAAAAGGAAAGCCCCGTGTTTAAATCACCTTTGTGGCTTCCAGCACAGCACTCCTGCATATCCCAGAGTACCAAACGTGGTGGGACTGACGAACACCACGTCTTCTTCTGGGTGTGCAACTGAGGTGTTTTCACAACAAATGCCCTTGCTGAAGGGAGCAGCCTGGAACATTTTGGCACTGCGACCCCTCACTCAGTGAAGGACAGGAATTGTGCATCATGGATAGGCACAGGGATGCTTCCCCTGCCTCGGATGGGCTGGAGGAGGAATGGGGCTGCATGGCCACAAACACGGTTTTCTTGCTTGTTGTCCAAACCAATACAGTAAATCAAATATATTCCTATCGCTGGCCCAGGAGGGTGGATGTTTGCCCCAAGATGACCCATTCTCTTAATGTACCACATCATATCCACATTAGAAGACATTTGTAGCATACGTCGCTCTGTCTGCTCTCTCTTTAAACACATTGGGGGTAAATATTAAATGTGATTTAGCACCATAACTCCCATTAGCTTTAATGGGAGTCCTATGGTTTTATCCTGTGTTCCTTGACGAATATTCACCTCATTGTTCATTTCAATGCTTGTTTTTATCTATTCCTACTGTGCCAACTCCTGCTTGAAGTTATAATGACATCATTTTTATTTTTAAGTGTGTGCACACATGGTTATTGGTAATGCTCATGGAAGCTTGGGACTAACAGCATTACTGAGCTAAAGGGATGGCTTTGCCTCAAGCAAAGGGATGGCCAGCCCTTCTCTGCGATGCACTGCCAGCTCTCCAATGCTCCTGACAAACTGGGGATCCTTCCTCTTAAAACACTCATCATCCAACAAGATCTTTTGCTTTGAACAACCAAAAAACTACAGCTATGCACTGGCTTGGCCAGGGGCTAGCCAGACTCTCACAACCAGTGCATCAGGTACTGGGAACCAGTACATCCACAGCCAGCCAGGAATCTGAGAGCTATGGGGCAGTCTGCCACAGGATTTTGGACAAATCCTTCAACTCAGTCCTGCACTCGCTACCTACAAGATGTTGTCAGGTGTAATTACGTTTGTAAAGCTACTGAAAGTCCTAGACAGAAAAGCCCAGTACATGCAAAGAGTGCACTAGCTCATTCTGCCGATGCTGCATTGAGGGAGCTTCAAAAGCAGAAGCATGAACCAACCCCTGCAGCCCAAAGCTCACAGCACTGTCCCTTGCACAGAGCTCTCAAGGCTCTGGAAAAACACCATGTATAGAAGTGGGACAAAAGCGAATGGGATGGGAAACATCATGTTTCCCAGCAGCGTGAGCCTTGCAATACTTACTGAGTAAAATGATGATGCAGATCAAGATGGCAATGATGGCACCCGTGCCCAGCCCTGCCGCAGCCACCGCCCCGATGGTGGTGCAGTCACCGTTCTCGTCACAGGGGCACACCTTCACTTTGATGATGGACGTGTTGTACAAGGGGGGGTTTCCCGAGTCCGTCACAATGATTGGCACATCATACACACCTGCTTCCAGGTACGTGATTCGTAAACTGAGCTGGGCGTAATCGCCTGGAGAGACCAAGACAGACACAGATGACAGACACTGGTAGAGCCTTGCAGCCACACTTGTAGACACAGGGCTCCACTGCTGCAGCGGTCCTCTGAGTCCTGAAGAAGAGGCTATCAACAGCACACCTGGGCAGGACAGTTTCAGACTTCTGCCCTAACAGTTGGGTCAACAATCAGTCTGTGCATTGTCAAATATTGCGTTTGCACTGCTGCACTAACCTACCTCGATGTCATTTGCAAATTCAGTTGCATGCGTTTTAAACAGCATGAAATGCAAATAGTAAGGCATGGATGATGCTCCCTGGGTCTGAGCTGCCACTGTGGATGGTTTCTGCTCACCCACCCTCCCTCATCAGGATTTTTGGGAAGCCCATTGCCTGTTGATGACATGCTCAATCAAGCAATCCCTCTTGTGTTCCCTCCCACGGAGATACAAGGGCTGTGGGACTGAGTCCCAAGCTGTGATGGCACAAGCCATTGCCCCTGGCTTGGCAGAAGGAGCAAGGCCTCAGAGAAACGGACCAGCTTTGAAGCCAAAACCAGCCTATGGCTCCCTGACATTTTCCATCCTTTGCTGAAACTACCAATAAGAGGAACAATTATGGTTACACACTGCAACATAAAAATCCTTCACATGCTGGTAATCTTCACACTTACCTGGCCCTCCTGGTTCCATGGTAAATTAAAAGGCTGGCTTTATGCAATTATGGTCAGAGAAATGAACATTGATCCTGATTGTGGCTTATGACAATTACACTGGAGGAACATAAGGAAGACTGATAATAGCTTTTTTCCCCTTGGCCATTATGGATGATTTATACTCTGTTCGCTACTGATAACTGTTCATAATTATGAACTGCATTAAAAAAAAGCCAAGTGCCAAGGCTTTCAGAGTTATGCTGCAGGTCTGATACAAATCATTTCTGATTAACTATCTTGTCTATAATGTCAGCCATAATGTGCTTTAAAAAATAAAAATCAGATAAAAAAGTAGGAAAGTTTGGAAGTTTGAAACCGCATGTGGCCTCATTAGTGAATCAGAGTCCAAATGTCCTCAGGATTGCCTGCCCCATTTACCATTCAGCCGTGTTATGGTCCAGTTCTTCCTCACTGCAGATGGCACACTTGGCAGCTCGAAGACAAAGGGCCCGACGTTTGGATCGATGTCAGCATCCGCGGCTGTTATGTTGATGACATTCAGGTTTGGCTTTTCACAGATCTGTGCCTCCTTTGGCAGGAGCTCAGGAGCATTATCGTTTATGTCGATTAGGTAGATCTGCAGAGTGCCAGTGCCGCTTGCGGGGGGTATACCTGAGTGGGAGAGCAGAGCCAAGCACGGACTGATGACCATCTCTTGAGAAGCAGTGGGATTGACAATAACACCCTCTCTGCCATCCAATTTCAATAAACCAGGGTTTTTACCCTCCCTCTTTGGACCTTATTAGGGACATACTGCACTTTCATGGTCCCTTGCTTTAAGAGGTATTATTAAAAGTTCCCCAAGCCTCCTAATGTTGCTGGTTTTCACTCCTGCAGGACACTGAGGTTGAGTTCTGCAGATCTGTAGCCTACAGCAATGTCCTTAGTCAAACTCTAAAAATACAAGGAGGTGACGTCAAGTTGCTAGTGCAAATTTTGGTACTGTCTGTTTTGAAGATGAGTAACCATTAGAAAGATATCTAACAAGAGGAAGAGGGCTTGGAGAGGAAAAAAAGTAGGTAGTGTAATCTGTTGGTCAGCACTTACTGTAGCACTGGCTAGCCAGTATTTAGATTTGCAGACTATTACACTGCTGCAAAGAAAGCTCATCCCACAGTTAGCCCTAGCTTCAGTGGTGAAAGGTCCCTCCTCAAAGCTATGAGCTAACCATCATCATTAGCCCACAGCAGCAGCAGTATGTCCCAACATGCAGTTCTTCATCCTCCCTACATTTGTCACAAACAGCAGGGATGCTGCAGCACAGCAGTCGCAGTCCTCCAGCCCCTTCTTGATGAAAAGCCACATCTGTCTGACTAATGACCACTTACACAAAGTGATACCTGCCCTGGCAAGAGAGAGCAGCCTTCCCCGAAATGCCAAAGTATTCCTTATTGACTTTGTATTTTCAGTTCTAGCTCTTCCTCCCAGTGCTGGATGTAAAGCTATACAAACCACTTCCCCTCTAGGCTTCCGAGTGTTGCTTCTGCTGCTACAGACTTTCCTTCCTACATTCCTTTCTCATTTCTGCTCCATTTTTCAAAGGAGCCTTGAAAACTCTGAAGGAGTCCTGAAAATCCTTCTTTCATGGTTCCTACAGAAGCTCTTCAATCACTGATCTTATCCTTTCATCTAGTAAGCATGGGGTAAGTCTCCCTCTAAAACAATGTCTTTGATCAGCCTTGAAAGTTTCTGGAGAGACAGATGGAATGTTGGGGCTGAATGTGAAAACTGACTTTTGGGACCAAAGAAAGTGGTTTTGCTGTTTTCACATTGACCAGGGTACCTTCTGGCATGAATGCAAGGCTCACATTCTAACCTCTGAGATAGACTGAACGGGAACTAGCAGTCCTGAGAGGTGCTAAGTGGCATGCGGCTGAAATAACCTGCAATGGCTGCACGTAGAAATGCAGCTTTGTAAGATTATTTGGTATCACTGGGCTCTGGGTCCTGGTATTTTGGTTCTTTGTGCTCCTGAGTACAGTTCTGGGGCAGTTGTAGGAGAAATGAAAAGAACTGACTCTCCTTTCCCTCCCTCCCTTTTCACTGCAGAAAAGACTTTTCTTAAAGTGAGTATCTCTGCACTGTAGCCAAGGGAGAGAAAGAAAGCATGTCCAAGGAGTACTTGGCTGAACTTCTTTATCATATACTGAAAACAGCAAAAAGAACTTCAAGAGAACAAGCTGCTGCTGGTTCTTTGAGAAAGGAACAAAAAGCGCCACCAAAACCCTTGAGACAAAGCCTTTCCTTAACGAGTACATGATGCTGGAGAGCCTGGAACTTTGGAGAAATGTGGAAAGAGTCTATTAGCCTCGATGAAACTTCAGCTGTTATCCTAAGCACTCTAGACAGAATTTTAAATAAGGTATTGCTTTATGTGCATTTTAATGGCTGCAATATATGAGTGATGGATTAATTTTTCAAAATACAGAGATTTATGTATGTCCTTACTTTCTGAGCTCCTGAATGATGGATGTGGATGTGCCGATGCACTGCAGTGTCAGCACTGAAGCCAAGGAAAGGGGTTAACTCCTAATCACATTGTACTAAGTGCCTGGGATTTACAAGGTCAGACAGTGAGGATTAGTTTGATGGGTTCAAGCTCTACCCCTGCTTTTGTGAATAGTCTCAGCCAACTTATTTGATCTGTTCTGTGGGTCTTGCAGATGAACACTACTGGATCCCCTTGAGACTATTCCGAATTTTGCTGCCCTGGCTGGAAAGTGGAGGCTAAAGATGGGGCTAAGTCCTACCACTGATGGCAAAAAGAAGGTGCAAAACTTTGCTTCTTGGTAGTACTACTGAGCATTGAAATTCTTCCATGAGTTTGATTTGCCCCTGTGACCCTGGATGCAATGACTGAAGTGAAGCCTAAAACTCCAGAGGGAGCAAGTTTTCATTAGCCCTGCAAGCACCGCCGTAACTGATCATAATGGACATCCAGCACCCTTCAGCTTGAGGGATGGCAAGAGCTAACACACACTGCCCTGAAAGCACCTACAGAGTATGAGCAATATACCTGGGTGCTCACAGCTGCCAACCCTAGACTTAATTTTGCTGCTGAAGCATGGCTCTGGTTTGATGTGAGTGTTCAGCACCTTGCAGGAGGAAGGTGAGGGTGGCAGAAGTGGAGGAAGACCCTCTTCTTGCCCAGGGAAACTACTGAGCCCTTCACAAAGTCTTTTCCAAGTGGGGGAACTGTTGAATGAAATAACAATAGCCACAGTCTGGTATCATTAGCAAAAAAGTCATCAACTCCTCCTAATCAGAATTAGGAAGAAAAATCCAGGGCAGCAGCAATGGACTCTGTCCCCTTAAGTGAGGCCAGTGCTGAAGTTCACAGTGCTAATCTGACAAGAGCACTGCATGACATTAAATGAGTAATGAAAAGCAAACCTTAGTGGGACTTCTGCATGAGTAGATCTATTCTGGCCTCAGTGGCTTTGATCCACCTGCATCCAGATGGTGGGACATTTCAGAAATGGTGGTGGACAGAGAGAGATTAGCCTTGACAACAGACCCACAAACAGACACCTCTCACGAAAGCCACAGCAGTTCAACGGATCATTGGCTTATTTTTAATACCCTCCTGGCATCCCCTACAATTATTTCTCATTTCCTGAAGGAAGGTTTCTGGAATGCTCTGATCAGTGCCCTTGGGATGATCACCAGGACCGGTGTGTTCGGCAGCCCTCGGAGAGCACATCCCTTTGACATTATTTTAAGTTCAGGCTATACTGAACTCCCCAAATCGATTTTCCATTTGTCCTCCCCTTCCCTTAATAACACTCTCTGTATACTGTGCACATTTAATTTACTCCAGCAATTTCCCGTCCCACTTTCACATTTTTGACCATAAAAACCTGGGAAAAAGATAACTTATACTGACAACTCTGTCAGGGCATCATTTCTCTTAATGCATCACATTAGAGTCTTATTGAAGCATGAACAATGTGAAGCCCGGGCTCACCGTTGTCAGCCGCCAAGAATGTGGCCTCGTAGACATTATTCTTAATGTAGTCTGACTCTCGATCAAGGACAGCAGCAGTAGTGATCTGACCATTTGTGGCATTAATGTTCAGCCAGTTTGCAGGATCTGACAGCTTAGAGTATCTACAGAGAAAGGAAATAAATACATGGCAGTCTTTTCACTGACATATCCTTAATATTGCTTGAAATAAGGTTTTTCTGGACTCCTGACCAAAGGACCTTTGATAACTGGTTTTGTTGACAAACAAAACGTTAATGGAGTATCTGGGTTTTGACCTCTACAATTACTCAATTTTTTTATTTCTTTCATTTTAAACGCTTTTCTTTTTACTAAGTGCCACTTACATGCCAGCTTCCTGCTGCTGGGAGTGGACATAGCCTGAGGTCCCTGCAGCCAGGGAGAAATGGGGTCTGTGATGACCACTGCATTTGTATGCCTGAATTAGAGGATGGATTCCTGCTCTCTACTTCTCTCAATGCTGCCTTTCCTAAAATAGCTCTTGCTCTAAAGACTTTTGTTCTCTATTCTTGTTTTCTGCCCTTCGCTAATAAATAACAGTTTGGAAAATACCTCACGGGAAAAGTGGCAGTTTCCAGGCCATTCTTTTCTCTCAGAATCGTATCTTTAGCAGCACCTGCCTTGGGGTCACTATAATGGGAACTTACAGCTGTATTGAGGCATGGACCCAGGTCTGCTTTCCTGAAGCATTTTTGTATGTTCCTGAAACAGCAGGTAAGATGATCCTAAGTATGTGTGAGGTTTGGAGAGAGCTGCACCAAGGGGGTCCCCTTGGCAGTCCCTGGCATGCCCTGGGGCTGCAAGAACCCAAGGGCAGATTTATATCCCAACGACTCAGTCAACTCATAGAACAAATCTATTCATGTCCTGCACAGTCAGATATGAACATGGTTTGTTTTGGGCAAACTCTTCCCATGCTCTCCAGTTCTGTTTACCTTTCTCGCTTGTTTTCTTGGTTTTTATTCCTTACTTACTCGAACAACAGTTTGAGTTGAGCTGGACCCTTAGTACCTAAACTGGAAGCCAGTAAATGGCCAAATTACTGAAATAAACATACCAAACCTGAGCTTATTTCATGGGTGACTCAGAGCTGCTGATAGTTCTATATACATTTTTGTAGCTGGATAGCGAGGCAGGAGGGAAGGCTTCTGGTGAATACCCCTCTCCAGAAATGGGCTGTTTGAAGCTGAAACTCAAAGTGAAACTTGAGCTGCATCAATCCATGTGAGCAGGAAAGCAACACACAGCTGCATGAGCCTCTGCCAAAGGAAAGAATTACATTTCACGGAGCTAGACTCTTTGGGATGTTTTAATTTCTTTTTAATATCACTGCTGTAAGTCTCCTGCCCTTTCTCTGCTAAATGACCAGGCATCCAGCCTCAAAGCTGGCTTCGTGAATGTGTATCTGGCTAATGAGCATAACTTGAGGTGTGATGCTGGTCATGCCAAGCTGTGCTTTACAGGAGATGCTTCTGCTTCCTTATCTTCAATTTCTAAAAACTTCATTTCATCAAAGACTGTTTAGAGACTGAAAACTGTATGCAAGGCTCTAGCAGCTGGATCAGCTCTGAGAAGCACTTATCATGGATCTGTAGGCTTAGCTGTTTGGGCATCTTTTTCTCCTAACTCACCAATGCCAACTGTGAAGAAAAAGCAATATATCCTTTGCATAGCTCACAAAGACAGGACCCCAGCAATGCTCTACTGCTTTTTGCCAAGCTTTGGCATTGGACTGTCCTTGATGAAAAGGGGATAAGAGGGATTGTACTTGGGTTTGGAAACAAAGTGCTGGTGGATACACGAAATGTGTGTTCTGGAAGCCCTAGGGAAAAACAACTCAAGTAATTGGCTGCTCATGTTCACAGAAAGTCTCTCCTCAGAAGTCACAATACCTGTCTAAAGACAACAGGAGAAGGCAGTGAGTAAACTATCATATTCTAGACCAGACAGCTCTGTGCCAGGTGAAATATTTCAAACTCTTCCTGACACGAAATGTCACAACTGATGTAAGTTTAAGTGGCCTTGGATGGGCTCATGTTGGATGCTCGGGTTCTGCCAAATATACTGCGGTCCTTACAGACGGAGTGAAAAGGAAACAAACTTCTGTGCATGCAGAAGTAGCCAAGAGCAGAAAATGCATTTCCCATCTGCCCAGATGGAGGCTGAAGTACCTGGAAAAGGTGGCACAAGGACTCTCATTCACACACACACTTTTACCCAATGCAATTCCTGGTGGGAAGATGTATGAGTTGGGGTCCTGAACAATGGATTCAGACCCCAGTCTGCCAGGTGGGACAAAAAACCCCAGTGAGTGACAGCCTCCCAGCTTCAGCACAGACTAAATTTGGTCTTAAATTGCTTTGATCAAACATCTAACTTTTACAAGGCTAAAATTTCTCCAGCTGCATCCCATTCATAGGGAAGGTAACTAATGAGGAGGATATGTTTGACAGCTGGTCTGAAGGGAAAGGGAAGGTGAGAACAAATCTCATTCACTGCAGAGCAGGCAAGGGCTGCTGGGGTGCTTTATTTGGACTGGCATTAGTCGGATAAAGACCAAGTGTCAATGCCATGTGAATGGGTGTTTGACTGCTCAGGCAATATTTAACTATATGACATCTTAAAAGCCTGTTCAGCAGCTATTGTATTCGAGCCAGCCTTGCTCTGAATGGGCTGACAGCTCCTCTGTACTACAACTTTTTAAGCCAAGCTGAACCTAAATCCTCTGGAAGCAACATACGACATTAAAAATCCCAGTAATTCCCTTTGGAAATCTAGCTCTTAGCCCCTTCTGTGCCCC
>JANRGW010034940.1:34335-72563 GCA_024733675.1 Psilopsiagon aymara
ACAAAGCTGTATTCTTCTATGCCTTTGTGTTTATAAAATGCATAAACAACACAGGTCAAAGCATCCTTGACAAGGCAGAATCAAAACATTTAGTAGAACGCAGCCTTGACCTCTGTGGCTCTGTGATCATGCAGAGACCCCTTGCTATTGACTGCTTGCTCTTGATGCTGCCAACTGCCCCTCTGCAAGCCAGTAACGTGGGGTCAAACTCAGCCTGCCCTCCTGCACCCAGCCACTCTGGCTTACCTGGAGCAGGGAGGATGGCGAGTTCACAAGCCTGCAGGATACTCTGCAGGCACTCAACCGAGGGTGCCAATCCCTGCCAAGCATTTTACTCATCTCACATCAGTTAGTTTGTGAATTAGTGTTCAGCTGCTTTGCTCTCCAAACTTCTGCAGCTGCAATCCCCCACCTGTACACGAGCTCATTGGCTGCCTGGTCTCCCACCTTACTGCCTGCTGCATGAAGCGATCAGGGTCCACTGCTGAAAACGTTGTCAGGACCGTCCCTGTAGGCACCCCTTCCTCCAGCCTGATTAACTTGTGGTTCGTTGGGAAATACGGTGCTTCGTTGACATCTGTGACCGAAATGGTGACTCCTGCAGTTGACTGAAAGGACATCTGGATGCCACTGGCCAGGGGAGCTTGGTTTGATACCATCACTGTCAGCATGAAAGCTCTGTTCATCTCGTAATCGACTGCCTAAAACAAACAAACAAGCAAGCATAGAGCCAAGCACAGAATAAATTCTACTTTCTGGCTGAAAGCTGCAAGATTTAGAAGGCAGATGATATCAAAGTCACTGCCCCAACTCGTTTCCCCCTGTGAGCTCAGTTCATTTGAAGGTGTAAATTCAGACCAGCTTCAATCCAGTGGAGGATTTGGCCTTCCAGTATTTGGGTCAAATAGTTAAAAAACCCCACAAAATAAAAATTGCAAACAGCAGGAGGGATTTGCCCTCTGTTTTGTTTCGGTGCTAAGTGGTTTCCAGAGAAGAACTGTCAGTGTTAGCGGAGCAGTGAGTGAACACATCCACCGAGAGCTGCTCTAAATGCAACAGGTAGAGCCTGTTAAGAGGGACTGGACAGGTACTTAACAATGCTATTAGCATTTAAAGCTGCTGACTAAGTAACTGTGACAGTCTATGAGGACTCACGAGCTTGAAGTGCTCTTCATTCTTCCTCTTAAGTGAGTTTATAAGCAAAGATGGAGCTGCAGTGAAGAAGGCCTGGCCTGGTTTAATCAGCCTGTCCTTCCACTGGGACCTCTTGTCCGCTGGCAAAGCACCTTGTGATCTCCTGAGGTTGCCTGCACACTCCTACAGATGTGATTTGCTGTTGAGTGGCCACAGGTCTCTTCTCAACAGAAACATAAAGACGATGTGTCACAGGAGCCAGAAGGAGTGAAAAGCCTCTGCTGGCACAACTTACTGAACCACAGTACTAATAATAATTTCTAAACCATCCCACTAATTACTATAAGGGAAGTCACTAATCATCCACCAGGGAGGCTTGAGTTATGCAGGATCACACCTCTGCTTGTTAAAAAGTGCTTTGCCGTGATTTATAAATATAGAAGTGTAACCATTCTCCCTAATCCTTTCTCCAGTGCTGAGTCTGCACAGTGGACTCTTCCCAGTGCAAAATACCACAGTTACATTGATTTCAGCAGAGCTGTACTAATTTACATCAGCAAGACCTGGCTTCTGTGTTCTGTTTAAATCCCAGTATTGTCAGGAGAGAAATCAAATCATATGAGGCTACATGAGAGAAACAAATTTAGGGGCAAAAGGTAAAACATTGGAATCTCAATTCGATTGAAGTGCAAATGTTCCTATTGCTAAATGGTTTCCTGACAGGCAGGGACAACATTTAATAAATAAAAGGAAGCACAAAGATTCCCAGTACACCCACTGGCACTGACTCACAGACTTGTCCTGCATTCAAACAAGACTCATGGTAAAGGATCCCATTTAAACCTTATTCAAGGCTTTGAAACAACTTGACTAATGCATTTCCTCAATTTCTTTTCACAACCCTGTAATTTATATTTTTCTGGTCTTATTTATCTATAAGAGACCATCTGCCTCCTCTTCTGTGTCTGAGTCCTCTTTCACATACTTTGTTGTCAAAAATATAAGGTAAAATCAAGAGTTTGTGCCTTCACGGCAGTGTTTGTGCTATTGGGCCCAGTGGGACAGATGGCCCTTGCAGCCAGACACAGTCCAGTCCTAAGCAGAACTTCTTTTGCACCATTATAAGCAATTTCTGCACAACAGTTCCTCCTTCTGCTCCCTAAAACTGCCTCTCTTTGAGGATAACGGAGCACAGAACACTGTGCTCTTCACACTGCACTATCCCTTCCATTTAAATGCATCTCACTGAAAATGCTATGTAATCATCAGTCCATGGTTTTAGGGACATGGTTTAGTGGTGGACTTGGCAGTGCTGTGTTAACAGTTAGACTTGATGATCTTCTAACCTAAACAATTCTATGATTCTATGACAGCAGGATCCTAAAAAAACCCATAGGGCCACTACACCTGGGACAAGGAGGTGCTGGGCTGTTGCCTACCTTTTAATTGTATGTCCAAGAACCATGTAACATGAAATTATAAAAAAGCACCTCTGCAGATACCCCTTGATGGATGTTCACCATCTGATCTGGCCCAACTGCTCTGAAACATCCCCTTGGAGATGCTGCACATCCTCCTCCTTCAATAGCACCTCTGACAGGGATGCAGCAGAGTGAAACCACGTGTCCTCACTTCCTCAAGGTATTTTTAACTAAAGTGAACAAATTTTTCTTATGTTATTGTTGAGGCAAATAATAACTGAAGCCTCAGAAGCATCTCCATTATAAATTCAGAGCTCTGATACATGCAGAGTTTATAATACCATTTTACTTAGCTGGCTGCCACAGAGCAGCCACTGCTGCTCTGGGAGATCGTCTTCAGACTCTGCAGTGTCTCATCTGAGTGGAAAGTTTCTCTCTTCCCTTGATCGAGGCTTTCTTTGAAGATCAGGGTCTTGCACAGTTATGGAAATGGTTTGGAAAGGCATGATCATAAGAAGGAAATGTTACACTTCTGGTGATTGGAGTGGAGCTGGGGTTTTGCTGAGGGTGGCTACAAAAATGCCCTGCCTGCCAAGAGTATCATGAACTCCAAAAGGCTTCCTGGTCTGCAAGTATTTTTGGCCCTTCATTTCTGCCCCCCACACTGTTGGTGAAGGGGTGGGATTCTTCACAAAACACCCTTCTCTGCATTGTTTCTGTGTCTGCCATAGCCCAGATGCAAACCCCTTTGCTTGCAGTAGTGGGGAGTTATGTATAAGCAGCTTCAAAGAGACATATAAAAATCCACCCAGGTAGGGTCTGTAAATAAAAGGTTCATTACTTCACTTAATTTTTCACCTGGGTTTTCAACCTACATCAGTGATCAAACCAGCAAGAGACTGCTCTGACACCATGAAGAACAAGCTCTGATCGGCCACCCAGTCTGACGTGCATGCATTCCCCAAATCTTTAAGCATATTCACTTATTAACAGAGAACAAAATATTTCAAAGAAGAAGGTGGAATCCTAAGAGTCTTCCCTTCTTCACCATGAAATTTTAATCACAAGCAATTTCACTCATTCTCCTTGCTGAAAATACACCAAAAAGCCTCCTGGGTTGATAAGGGCAGGAAACTCTGGGTGCCCAGGAGGATCAGGTGAGGTTATATAGTGAAGACATATAATGCAATTTCAAGCTTTGAGCTCAGCTTGACAATGGTGGATTTTCCTGTGGTTCTCCACGTTGTGATCACTGTGGGTTACATAGCAGTGGAAAGGCAACACCAGCATCAGTGGTGTCTTGGCAAATCCTTCGTGCTTTTTGCCTGCAAGTTCTGAGGAAGGGATGGCTCATGATGCAGAAGACCTTGTGTAGCAGTGTTGATCATGTAAATCCCCTGTTGTTCACTCTGATCTGCCTGCTGGCTGCTGATGTCTGTGGAAGTTAAATCCTTGCATTTTACTTTGTTGAATGTTTTCTGTTCAAGCAGGAGATATGTATATATATAGGGATATGTGCATACTTACATGCATATATGCATCCATATTCATGGGTGTCCAGGACCACTGCTAAGCTTGAAGAGGTTTTGTAACCTTGCACCAGGTAAAGTTGTCAACTATCATTACAGAGCAATAAAGAGTGGCAAATAAAAGGACCCTGCTGAAATACCATCTAGCAGGTAAGATGATGTCTCCCTTAAAGTTTCAGCAAAGTGGCATCTGCAGACACACACACATAGCCTAAGGGTCAGAGAACAAGACAAGCTCACAAGCTCACACATTCCTACCAGCGCAACCTCACTGACATTTCACTGATGTCATTTTTCCTAATACCCAAGCTATGTATATTAAGAATGACTGCCAGTTATTAGCTACAAGGGAGTAGGGCTCTTTCTTTATTTTCATCACAGAGCTGTTTTTAAATCACATTGCTCTTTAAACATTAGTGTTTCACCCTATGTTGTTGATTAAAACTTTCTGTTAGAGAAGGCCAGACTTATCACAAGATGCAGGCTTTATGCATTGCAATGTGTATTATGCTTTTCAGATGCAGCGCACAGTGTGCGTCGTGTGAGCTCTTACAGACCCCAGCAGCCTATTCGTGGTGCTTTTGCTTTTTTGGTAGTCAGAGGGAGCATCCACAGGCATCTTATCTGGGAAGAGATTCAATGAACTCTGAATGGACCTGGTTATGTTCCAGCTGTGTGCAGTGACTGCAAAAGCATTCACTGCCTGCGTTGCTGGCCTCTGTAACTGAAAGGGAAGAGAATGCTCAGATAAAGATAAAGTCATGCTCTTTGGAGGCAAGGAGGGAAACAGAATTTGATACTTGCTGAAGGTATCTGGAGGGCTCAAGCTCTCCTAATGCTGAAAGCAATAGATGGAAGAAAGAAGGGATGATGTATATATAACAGTCTCATTTTAATCTTTCAACAAGATCCTCTGCTGATCAAGGGAATGTCTTTCACTTGTGAGGAGCTATTCTGAGCTGAGGATCTGCCCCACACTGTGTGTTTGTTGCCTGATACTAGGAAAAAGAAAATTTCGCCAAGATTCTTCTGCCAAGCAACTCAATCAGAGGAAAATCTCTCTTTCTGTTGCCAGGAAATGCACTCCTCTCGCAATCTCTCCTGCACTCCCTGCTTTTACAGGGGATCACTTGACTGATCCTCTGCAGTGAAACACTACCCCCTGATTCACAGCTAATGAGGAATTTTCAAGAAGGAGAAGGTGCAGCCTCTGCCCCAACCTCACCAGGCAGGGCAGGGCAGCACAGCCCAGGAGCCATTCCCTCTTGCAGTGCACAAAAAGCTAAGGAGGAGCGGGACATCAAGGTCAGGCTCAGAGGCTGGGAAGAGCCTTCAGCTTCATGAAAGCTTAGGGTGAGCTGGGCTGAGTCGGGAAACCCAGGATCAGCAGCATATGCTTGAAGTAAAAGTATTCAGGACTCCTGCACAGGGAGAGATGGGAAACAACAGATTTGAGCACTTGCATTTCTGGGGTAGAGAAGGCATGAAGTAACTGCAGGCTTCTGGCAATCCCTGTAGCCTTAGCTAGCTTAGAGAAATCCAGACAAATCTGGATTTCCTTTGTGGTCCCCCTTACCTTCACAACAGTTACCATGCCTTCGTTGGTGACCGGGTCTGTCCGGATGGTGAAATGGCCTGACGGGTCTCCGCTGATGATGCGGTAGATGGCATTCCAGTTGGGGGAGTGAGGCTGGTCCCGGTCCATCACTGTCAGATTTGCCACCACCACCTCCACTCTGTTCTCAGGAACTTCTCCTGAATACTATAAACAAAAGACAGGAGTTGTCATGATGGGAGCTTTCCTCACAGCTACCTCTCCTCTTCTCTACATCAGCACACTGACTGGGAAATCAGTCTCATGAAGAGGACCATAGGGCCCACACACCGCTTTCTCATGTCAGGTTTTCCTATTTTTTCAAACCATTCAAAGCCCAGTTTCACCTCTCCTCTCCAAGGAGAAGAAACCTCTATTACCAAACCACTGCCCGAGACTGAGCAAATGCTTGAAATAAATGAACAAAAATTGCTTTTGCTATTCTTGTTCAGTTCCAGGAAACAGAGAGTTAATTGTCAACAGCAGGTAAAAATGGCAGACTAAAATGTGCGTTCTTAAGCATGGCTATGTCCCTTTAACCTGAGGTATTTTGCCTCACTCAGATTTCATTGATGGCATTTTATTGCTTTTCAGTGATTTTACTTCATTTTCTTTCTTTCTTGCCCTTGATTTGATTTTGTCTCATTATTTGAAGTGTTTCTTGGGATTTTGCCACAGCCTTTCCTGGTGCTTAATTCTCTCATTTAGCACTGATTTTCATGAAGCATGTCCTGCCCAGGCGTATCCTGATGCACTAGCTGCATTCTCATGCTTTCCAGCCCCTGATTTATCATATGGCTGATCAGGGATCCTGGCCTGTGAATACTTCCAGTATTTGGGGCTGCCAGTAAGACACATTCCCAAATTTTCAACTGTCCTCATCTCTCAGCATTGCCTATTAGCAGCACTTGTGAATGAACACTCTGATTGACATATGGCAAATTAAACACTGGGGAAATGATGGGAGCGGCTGGCTCTGAGTCTGCAAGTGAAATCCTGGCCCCAAACTGCAGGAGCAGAGCACTACCGAAAACCTGGCCTTTGGTGTGCACAAATGCCAGGTTATGCAAATGATAATAAATCATTCCTCTGTTAGCACAAGACTCCCTTTCCACTAGTACCCCATACCCATCCACTGGAGTCTTTCCGTTATGTGTGCTTATATTTAGTATATATTATTCCACCACTGACAGCAAAAATATTCATCTGCCTTATGTTAATGTAAATTTAAATTTGCCCTTTAGTGGTATCCTGAGTGGCATTTTGCCCTCTCTTCTGTTATGCACCTGTCCTAAACAAGTTTTCATTAGTGAATGCAGATGGCATCTCTTTCCAGCCATGCTGAGTGGCGGGCAAGAACAGTGGGAACCTGCAGGATAATTCTAATTCCAGTACACACTACAGCTCTCCTTTCTTCTTTATTTCCCATGACTTCACTCATTTTTTACCCATTTTCTTGCTCATTTTGGAATCTCTGTGGCACACAGCTAAAGCAGGGGAAATATCATATGGAAATTCATCAAAAGCCTCTTGAAAAATCCATTAGATTATGTCATATGTACACTCCTATTACCAATCTTGTCTGAAACCTGCTCCAAAGAACTGAAGAAGATTAGTTAAGCAGGATTGTCCCTTACTAAATCCACTCCAGTTATTGCCATTACATTAAATTAATGTCATATGGCATGCCAGGATTGACAAGCTGATGAGACCCTGTCTCTTTTAGGAGGTGGCTGCACTACTATTATCAAGCTATTGTACTGCAGTTTCGAAGGTGTTAAGTACTATATGCCACCATCTCAAATCCATTGGACCACATTTCTTCATCTGTTACTACTAAGCTTATGCCTTGCAGAACCGAATAGAATTAACTCATCAAGAGAAAACTCAGTTGTATTTAAGACACTGAATAGGGCCAGTCCTACAGGCTGCTAAACACCATCAGTAGGTCATAACCCAAGACAGTTTACAAGATATTTTAAAATACAAGGTATGTCAAAAATTATCATCACAAGCACATCTCAGTAGAAAGCCTGGAGAAAGAGCCCAATGGCATATAAAGCTTTTTTATCAGTGTGAAACCCACAGCGCTTGGCATATACTGAGCAATCCAGGATGCCTATTAGGTATAGTTAGGGAATGGTCAGTCCTATGCAGCACTGAGGGCGGATATTGTCTATTAATTACACTTACAAAGACAAATATTTTTCTGGTGAGAACAGATTACCTTCACTGGAATCAAAGGAGCCATCCAAAACTCTTCAGGTTAAAAAGATCTCGGTGAGATACACCATGAAGAATAATTTCAATCAGCTACTGGGAATCCAAACTGGAGACTGCCTTTTCTCCCTCTAACACTGCCCTACAATCATTATTATAAGTGAATGCTGTAATGTGTATTGTCCACAACTGTCCTTACCTTTAATAAAATTAACTAATGACATTAAACTGCATCTACTTAATGACATTAAACTGCATCTACCTAAAGAAGCTCAAAGCTTCTTTAATGTCATTCCCTCCCTACCCAGGAGTAATTTAGGATAACAAATAATGGCATCTTTCACTATGCTGCTTTCCAGCATTCCCTGTGCTGTAAGTTCTCTTCATAAGATCACAACTGATTTTGAAATAAAGAGAAGCATACCTATCTAAGCAAGGTAAAACAATGGGCAAGGAGGAGCTGCTGGAGTAAACAGAAGATTGATAAAGCAGTGCTTGACCTACACCTGTAGCATTTACTCATATTCCCCTGTATTTCACTTAGCTTCACTTACAATTGTTGCATTTGAAGACCTTAATTTCCAGAGTGCCTTTTTAAAGATGATTCACAGGGATTTCTACGGCTGATCATTACACGCTTCACCTCCCTTCTCAGACAAGGATTTGTTCTAAACCTGGCATGTTCCTAAATCCTTAAATTCCATAGGGTCTTTTCCTTCCCCTCTGTCACGGTTTAAGCCCAGCCGTAACTCAGAACCACGCAGCCGCTCACTCACTTCCCCCTTCGTTCCCCCCACTCCAGGAGAGATGGGGAGGAGAACTGAAAGAATGTAAATCCCATGGGTTAAGATAAGCACAGTCCAGTAACTAAGGCACAATACAAAACCACTACTGCTGCCACCAGTAATGGTAATGATAACCGAAACAACAAGCAGAGAGAATATAAAACTGAAAGGGGAAAAGGAAAGGAAGACAATAAAACCAAGTGATGCACAACACAATTGCTCACCACCCCCTGACTGATACCCAGCCTGACCCAAGCAGAGATCTGGACCTTCTGGGTAACTCCCCCCAGTTTCTATACTGGACATGACGTGCTGTGGTATGGAATACCCCTTTGGTTAGGTGGGGTCAGGTGCTCTCTCTCTGCTCCCCCCCGGCTTTTCATGCCCCTCCTCACTGGCATAGCATGAGAGACTGAAAAGTCATTGATAGGAGTAAGCATTATTTAGCAACAACTGAAGACATTGGTGTAATCAGTGTTGTTTTCATATTAAAATTGAAACCAAAGCACTGCATCAGCTACTAAGAAGGAGAAAAATGACTGCTACAGCTGAACCCAGGACACCCACCCATAAAAGCCTATGCTGGCATATGTCCTTCTCTCATTCCTCTGGAGCTGGCCTGTCTGAAGTCATGCCTTGCTGAAAAGGTAATAATTCATTCTGACTTTTGGGTTGAATCAGGTTATACTAAAATTGGTTAAGCCCAGAGTTTTCTTTCATCTCACTTGGTACCTGACAGCATATAAACATGCAGACAAATATCACTCCGGAGGAGAAAGGGATTGATGTAGGGGACAAATGATGAATTCACACAATGACTTGATTTTGTGCAATATATCTGAAGTCTGGGTGGTGAAGCCACGCACAGCAGAGTAAAACCAATTAGCTCACTGCACCCACTCCTAGGGAGGTGTGGCATGGAGATGGATAAATACGAAGATAATTATCCAGGCTTCCTTCTAAAGGGAATTCAATTTTTTCCAATGTTCTTGCTTTTTTCTGCCTGGTTTAGCTAAAAAAGCTGTGAAAGCAGAGACTTCATCACATGAACATGTGTAGGAAAGATTTTTGTGTTGTCTACAAGATTTGCTAATGATGACACAACATTTGTTACAGGCAGAAGTAGTTTATGAAGGCTGAATGCCTAAAGAAATAGTGTTTTATGACCTATAGCTACGGATTAATGTAGAAGAATAAGGGCATCTCAGTCCTCTTATTAGACTCTGAGCCCTTACGCGGACAGCTATTACTGCTGCTAAGTGCTGCATCTTCTCCCTAGGTCCCCTACGTTGAAAGAAACTGAAATGAGAGCACACGTGAGCACGTGGCATGAGGTGTCCCATCTCCAGCTGCTTTCTGTGGCCAGGACACCCTGTTATGCAGCAAGCTCTGGATATGAATTGAGGTGCAGCAGGAACCCAGCAAACAGTGGGAGCAGGCACAAGTATGCTTAAGGGCATACTCCTGCTATCCAAGTGCTGGCATGTGAGCCAACTGCTTACCTTCTCTGCACCATATTTAACAAAGACACTTGAATAGCAGGGAAATTAATAAACAACTGCAGTCTGGTTGCTGCAATCTGTGTAAAATGGGAAAAAAAAAGATTAAAATCTCCTAATAAATCATTAATTGTGATGGGCCTGCCCAGCTGCAGCGTGGAAACAAGCAAATGCCATCCTAATTGATTGCTTCTTATTCCATCTTTATAGGCCTGCATTTTTTACTGCGGGGGTTGAATAAGCCCAGAGGTGTAAAAAACCTCTAGATTGTACTCTGTGTATCTGCCAACTTGATATTTAGATCAATAATCCTCCTCCCCTCAAATCCCCCCTACTCCTACTACTGGTAATTTAGCTTTTCTTCCTAGCAGCCTAATTGCTGTTTTCTTAAGCCTTACTATCAATTCTCTGACCTTTAATTTTCAATATCATTTGCTGTATGGATGACTGTGCTAGGCTGCAAGTTATCCTACCCCTCTACAGTGTACGGGTCAGACTTGGCCATCAGCTTCTGTGACAGTCAAATAGTGACCCCCAGGTTCTCTATCATTGTCATTGTGCAGTAGAGACCACAAGCTCGCTTGAATCTCCCCAAGATCTCCATAAAGTCAACCTATTTGCAAATCAGATTTGAGATGCTCACTTCTTCATCACATTTTATGAAAGAAATACTTACTCTTACTCTTTGAATGATCACAAAATCATAGAATGGTACGATTTGGTTTGGAAGGGACCTTAAAGCTCATCCAGTTCCAACCCCTTGCCACAGGCAGGGACACCTTCCACCAGAGCATCTTGCTCCAAGCCCTGTCCAACCTGGCCTTGAACACTGCCAGGGATGGGGCAGCCATATCTTCTCAGGGCACCCTGTGACAGCGCCTCAGCACCCTCACAGCCCTTAGATTAGATCCTTATATCTAATCTAAGCCTACCATCTTTCAGTTTATAGCCATTTCCCTTTGTCCTGTCCCGACATGCCCTTGTCAAAAGCCCCTCTCCAGGTTTCTTGTCAGTCCCTTCAGGCACTAGAAGCTGCTTTAAGGTCTCCCCAGAGTCTTCTCTTCAAGCTGAACAAGTCCAGCTCTCTCAGCCTGTCTTCATAGAAGATGATCATCACCTTCTAAGTACAAACAGGAACAAAGTAATCATTTTTTCTGAGGCAGCCCATGGCATTACACCAGCCAGCAACCCCTCTGTAAACCTCTTAGCTGCTGGGCTTTTCGTCTTGTGCCCACAACACGCCCTGCACTGCAGTGTCCCTGCTTCAACATTACGTTCACTTGGATCTACTCCACAGCACATCCACGTATGCTTATCATACTTCAGACTAGTTACATGACATGTGGCAAATGCCTCCCCAAATGTTCTCTACTAAGTGGCCACTGCACTCTTGCCAGCTCACAGTTTTGCTCCATTGGTACAAGGCCCAGCTGTCACGGTGCTCATTCAGAAAGGAATTGCTTGGGCTGCAGGCACCAGCTCGTTGCATCAGGCAGGAGTCAGCCTTGCCCAGCTGAGAGGAGAAAAGCACATGGCAATAAGCTCACAAACTTTTAAAGGATGTTTTGGAAGTTCTGCCTTCGTCATCACTGGTTTGTGCTATTAAAATGCTTCACCTGTCTGCAAAGCAGTTCTCACAGCTCCCTGGTGTGGTGGAGCCGGTGCACCCACTTGCTTATTGGAAGTGTCTACAGGAATGTTGGGTGATGTTCATAATGGTCTCAGTGCGCTGGTTCCACTTCTGCTGGATGAGTTTATAAAACAACATCAGGACCTGAAGTTTTGCACTTCTGAATCTGATCTCATGATGGGGTGTAGACAACCTCCATCATATTCTTGCAGCTGATCATAACCATGGGCTTTGCGCTTTGTCTTTACTTGTGTTGTTATTTCAAGACCTCAACAATGACTACATTTGATTAAATTACCCGACATACTCTTTGACTATGAAGACAAAACAGGAACAGAGGACAAGAAAGGAAGACCCTTTTTTTTTTCAGAAGCAGCAGAAGGAGACAGTCTGATTTCAAACTCTCTGATGTGAGGAAGGAACGTGCAGGTTTTGCTTTGCTTCAAAGACTCTTCGAGTACTTGCCAGGAATTCAGAGACAAGAGCATATAATAGTAAAAGGATATTAAAGGTAAAAAAAGAAGTTTGCATGCCTGACAATAAGCACTATTTTTTTTTTTCACTATCAGATGTTACATTCTTGTGACAGTATGAAAAGATGCCACAGAACTGATGACACAGGACACTATTCTGCTGCAAGATAATCATTGCCAGATAAATATATCTTATGAAATGAGGTTTGAACTTTGCATAGAATTTAGATATTTTACGAAAATGCATTGCAACACAAAAGAGCTTTTTACAATGTTCATATGAAAGGTTTAAGAAGAGATTAAAATTATGCCCTTGGAAAGGCATATAGCCTTGTCAAGAAAAAAAATATTCTACATTAACCCCATGTAGGAAAGTTGCACTTTATCTTCATTTCAAAGGCTATAAAGAACAACTTTAATCAACCTACTTGACTTTGGGGACTTGCATGTCTCGCTGAAACTCATGAAATCTGGCATAGTGGGGTTTCCAGAACACAAAAGCCTTTAATCTGTAACCTGGCACTCTTGTACATTCAAATCCTGATACTATCTCCTTGTTAGGAACTAAAATTGTGAATTTATCCAAAATGGGATCTCATCTCGTCTAAATAATATGGCCTTTGCAACAGTGACCTTTAACAATGGTTATACTCAACAATAAAAGATTTTATGTCAGGAGTCAGTGGAAACAGTCTATGTTAAAATTCTGATCTGATAGAGAAGCCTTTTATTTTCCAGTTTCAGACAAGAATCCTTTGAACATTTCATTTGCTCTCTTGTCTAATATACCTTTGTTTCTTGCCTTCAGAATGAACAGCAGGAAAAGGTAGCTGATAACTTTCTGCAGACTACTCGACTGTCAGGTGTAATTAGCAATGCTACCTCTTAAATAGAGGCATAGATTTTAAAACAGCTGGAACTGCCTACAAAGCCTCATTCTTAATTACATACATATACATATATTTATATAACAAACCAGTTCTGCACAGGTACATTATCACTTCACAGCAGCTGACAGCCCTATGCTCCCCTTCAGCTGCAGGGCTAAAGGCTAAGGAACTTGCATATGGAGTTGTAGAACTGGGGCTGGAACCATGTCCTGTCCTTTGCTGCCTGTTTTGGGGCAGGATCCTGAAAACATCATTAATTCATGTGCTACTTGATAAATCCATTAGGTCAGCCTGGATTAGTCTATCGATCTCCCTAGTGCATTGCCATGTAGCCCCGTGTTCCCTGCTGAGCTACTGAGATGGAAAAGCTCCCAGACAGTAATGCTGGCCGAGAGCCATGCACTGATGATGAGCTCAATCATCAGCTCCTCCCCAATCTCTGTGCCATGTTGGCTTCAATTGGGGCACATGAACGGGTTTGTGCAGCTGGGGAAAAACAGTCCACAAGAACCAGTTGTGAAGCTCCCACCACTTCAAAGGCCAACTGTGGTTTAGATATGTTGACTTTAAATTGCCAAAGCAGTGCTAGCATCTTGTGCATCACCCAGCATGGCAGGAGGAGAGTTTCCAACATGCAGACTGCCTTGTTCGCACTCACTCTCAAGAATAACCACCTCCCTTAAAAGTGGATGAGATTTATTTGTTGGCATGTCAAGCCTCACGTTTCTTTCTCCATCCTCACACTACAAAGTAGCAAATAACGGCCCTGTTTTGAACAAAACTCTGAAAGCAGATTTCCTGATTTACATGTAAAAAAACCTGACAAAAACCGTGTGACAGTGCTCAACTCCTAAGCGAGCAAAACACACTCCACAGCTCTGACTCTGTATTTCTTGGTGAAATATGTACAGAAGAGGATGTTTTAATTCAGGCACCTGCAATAACATTTCATAAAGAAGGGCCCTAAGCTGATAATTCTGGTTTAGGATTTTCTTATTAACTGCCCACTCCTCATAATGAGTTTTTAATTTATTTCCTCCCCCCCCCCCCCCCGATTTTAAGGCATCTCAAAGCTGTTTGTGTGCCTTTGGGATCTGAAGAGACATATTTGGGAAAGAGGGAATTTTAAGAGGACTGAAACTGAATTTTTTATGTATGCAATAATCCTGGTATTAAGAATTTTAACAAGCTTCCCATGAAGCACAGCTCAGGCAGTCTGCATACAGACTCCTGCTCAAACCTCTGCCCTGCAACTGAAATCTCTGTTGTTTCCAGATTAGTCTCAGAATTAGCACACAAGGGGATTTTTTTCTTTATGATTAGATCTGAATACCACAATCAGGTGCTGAAAAACCCACAGGGTTTGGACAAAAACAGGGTTATTGTTTATATTGACTAGACAGAGCATCTTTGTACGAGAAAGTCACTGAAGCATGTTTTATTCTAAAAGTGCTGCTACCATGGTTTAAAGATAGGATTTTCTGACCTGGGGCTCTGATGGTCAGTTTTCGTCTCCTTACTGCTGTATAAAATGTAATGGCAATGTTCACTGGTGTAGTGAGAGCAAAGTGTGCTCCCGCCTGCACCCCTGTGTGGTGGTTTCTATAGTAAGGGAATAAGATGTATGGGACACATCTCCACATTGTAGGGGTTGCTGGAGAGATAAACCCAGATGACTCAGCTGCAGCACTGCCCCAAAGTAAGCAGAGAGGGATACCTGCCCTTCCAACCTCACCTTCTGATGTACTGCCCAGGGTCACAGAATTGCAGAATAGTTTGGGTTGGAAGGGACCTGTAAAGGTCATTTAGCCATGAGCAGGGACATCTTCAACTAGACCAAAATCTGATACTACAGGAAAATGCATGCCTGCCTGCTTAGAGTAATTCAGAGCACAGAATGTAGACTAAATTAAATGCTGTGCAATTCATCAGACTTGTCATGAGAAAAAGGCTTCTCGCTGAAATTCTGTTTACAGCAAGAAAGTCAAAGTGCATGTAGCAGAGAAGAGAAATGCAGTGAGAAATGGGAGAATACTACATTAAAGTGAAGGAATCCCTATATACTTATACGTTTAGGAAGAAAACCATTGTTATTTCTTCTCTGTTATTTTTTGGCAATTAAAACACATTACTGTATTAAGCTGAATGGTTCGAAAAGCTCTACCATGTACAAAAACCCTTTGTGAAACCTTTTAACCATTCTCTATGATTTCAGTTCTGGATGTTTTCTGCGTTCTGACCCCTTCTTCTACAATTGGGAAGTGCTAAGACATCCCGGACAGTTTGAAATATTTGATAAGAGAAAACTCACAGCACTACCAAATCCTTTGCTAAACCTCCTCCCTCGCTCCCCCCCCAGCATGTCACTAAAGATTTCATAAGTGAAATGTGCTTAATGAAATTCCAGATATATATCCTCTTAAAATGACATCCCCTGGAAGCAACTATTTTTAAGGTAACAGAATATTGAAGAATTAAAAACCCGCTGACCCAAGGAAGTTAGGGGACTAACCCAAGTTCAGAAGGAGATTTATTTCAGTGCCTTCCTATAGTGGAGTTAAAAAATGCATTTAAATGTCTCAACCTCACACCAGTGCCCAAGATGCTGTGCATTTTTAAGATAATGAAACAATCCACCACATATATGCATTTGCCTGGGACATCTGGCAGATGTGGAGATGTATCTGCCAGGGTTGTGTGGACATCCTGGATGGTGCTGGGCACCTACAGTAAGGCAACTGAACTGGGCCCTCCAAGGCCAGGTCTGGCCTCAAGGGGAGAATTAGGATATTTAATACATATCCCGAAGTAGGAAGAGGCCCACAATCTATACAAAATCATTAAAATTTGAGAGAAATGCTACAGGTGGATAAATGCTAGATAAGAAATGCTGGCATGGGTAGATACATGAGATACAGAAGCACTAGTGACTGATTTCTCCTTGAAATTTTACCTTGAGTGACACACCAGGGATTATGGGAATGGTGTCTAATCCACACACACATATTAGATGGGAGAGACCATAGTGGTCTCCATCACAGCACATCCCAGAGTAGGAAGGGAATTTCACTGTAGATATTTCTTTCTTTTGACTACAGCAATTTTGTCAGTGACACCCAGCTGTGTCACACCTCATTGCACACATGCATCTCACATGTGCCCTGGCACCTCCTTCTCTCCGGACAATTCCTCTACAGCACTATGGAAGGCACAGTCTGACGATGTGGTCTACAGCTTCTCACTCCAGATCTTATACATATTAAAGAGGGAAGGAGAAGGAGGAGAGAAGTCCCTGCTAAATGAGACATTGCACCAGGAGATACAGCACTGCCAGATGTTGCAAATGAAACAACTGATGAAAAATGGGTTATGGTAAGTGATAGCTGATAGATGTTGTCATACCACACAGGACCAGGGGTGGCCTCGGCATTGTACAGGTACCATCTGTGTTTTGGAAATATGAACCTGACTGCATAAACCAGGAAAACAGCGGGTTGGAAAATCAAATGTCGTAACAAATTATCACCTATCGCTACGATGCTGATGATGGATAGACACATGCCCTCCAACCCCATCAACAACAGCTACCTGAAAGCCCAGTTAAGAAAGGAAAGCATCCTGCTGTACATTATGGTGGGCTTATAATGTACGAGGTACAGAGGCAAAGGTTGAGCTCTTGACTCCTGGATTTCAGCTACTTAGGTGCTGAGAAGCAGGGCATGAGCAGCAGCGTGGGCTCTACCTCTTGTGGTGCTGTAGCTCTAACAGGCTGAGACTGTGCTCTCTAGCATAAAGAGAAGAGGTTATATTACTCTTGATTTTATACTGAGCAGTACACGCGTCCAATCTGAGAGACACCAATAGAGTATTTTTTCCTATTCCCTTTCTTATTTTTTTGGTGACAGAAAACTGAAATCTGTAATGAAACCATCAGTCCCATTTTGTAAATCACTGGTCTTTGGCAATTTTAACCTCCAAAGTCTGAAAAATTCATTACTTCTAACTTTCATCAAGGGTGTTCCTGAAACCAAAATTACTTAATCAACTCAATTTAGCTTCTTGTGTAGACCTAATTCAGAAAAACTTTATCTTCTTGAATTGTTATTGCAATTAATTTCCCCCCTTTCTTTTTCTGCAGCAGACGACATTTCAGTAATTAGATATTTTATAAAAATGAGTTATTCGTTCAGAGTAGCTTCACTTTTATATTTGATTAATCATATTACCACTGAGGTCTAGGTTTTGTCTCCAAGGAAAGTTTAATGACCTCATTTTAATCCTTCTTTTAACCACCAGGCAGGTAGCAATGAAGAGAAATAAAACTATCTCTTCTTTTTTTTTTTTTTTTTTTTCCTTTTCTCCCTTTTTATTTATTTATTTACTTTTTACAATCTCAAGATTACATTTGATGTCTTTCCTGTGTGACTGACCCATTTACAAGGGAGAATCTAGCTGATTCCAATTAGGTTCAGGACAGAATCAGGCTAAGCAGAGCCTTGAACTGTGCCTTAATAACTCATGCTTGGTGTAATGGTGAGAAACCAGAACTGTTTCACTGAATGGCAGTAGGCTTAAAGCACTGTACATGATCAATTTGGTGATAATTTCAGAAAGAATGTACTGAAAGGAAATAAACAAAACAAAAGCCACTGCAAATTTAGGCTTTGATTAATGGGGTCTATTAGTAAGAGACTTATATCAAGGAGACCACATTTTTTTATATGAATGCATATATACCCACAATATGTAATGGAATAATTCATATAAGCCACAATTTATCTGGGAGTAGAGACTTGGATATTATTGGTGACAGCCTGCCTCATATCAGTATCTACCTATGCTTGGAATCGAGCTATATGCTTATCTATATTTGTGTAGTTGTAGGTATACATCTTTATATCTCTCTATCCATCTTGCAGACTATACTAAGTAGTCTCAAAGGCATTTCATCCTTTCTGTCGCACGCTACACTGGTGTAAAGACTTAGCAGAGATCACAGAAGGGGCTGATGCTCTTTTTATTAAGACATGAGGAATTTTTGTTTTCCCATAAACTGAGAAGTATCTTTCATTTTAGATGAAAGAGGTGACAAAATAAAGAGCAAAAGTTGAGTATCCACAGGAGAGCATGCAGCATGTCTTGTTTTCCATAGCACTGCATTGAAAGGGCCTCCAGGCGCTTAAAGATGCTGCTCTTGGAAAGAGTCACGCTGCTCACAGAAGATCTGCACCCCAAATTAGGATCACACTCATTCCTTATCAGAATCAAAACTGTGTGGGTAGCACAATTCTTAAGTTCTGCTGGGCAGGCTTTGCACTTAGGTAGAGATCCATCTCCAAAGGCCAGTTTGATTCAAAAGGTCGACAAGATGTAAGTAACTTGTATCAAGACATAAAATCTTCCCTAATCACAGCTATATCTGGGGCAGCAAAGCCCCTGGCATTTGCATGGCAAGTTCTGGGCAAAGCTGCAACAGGATGAGAAGAAAGAATAGTTTCTGTTTGTGCTCCCTCTGTTTGTTAATGTTACCTCTTGACCTAACATCCTTAGTCTAATCCATTGCTCATGACAAAGCTTTTCATCAGGAGCTGCAGTCAGAGGCAGAAAGCTTATTTCAATTTATAAGCACCCAGTTATTTTTTAGAAACACTGAACTGATTTGTAGTTTTTAAGACTTCACCAACTATACATTTAATTGAAATGCACACATTAGTAAGTAGATGCTCATGTACCCAAATGGTACGGGGCGTATGTGATTCACGTGAATATAACAATTCATTTCAGCTACATGATGACAGTTCTGTAACAGCCCAAGCTTTCCTGTGTAGTTTGCCTGTGCTTGGAAAATTGCTAGTGAGCACAGTCACCTGGGATTTGCCATGAAAGCACAATTGATTTTTAATGATACAACCTGTCTTCAGGACTGTTCAGAGCTCCTGAGTTTGTTTGCATCTGTAGAGCAGCCCAGCCCTGTGCATTTGCTCCCCACAATATTAGGTCTTTCCCCGTGCCAGCTCTGACCTGCACTGTTCAACTCGATTTCTGCCTCTTATAACAAATGCCTCTAAATTATGCAAAGGGCATAATTTTGATGATTTTATAATACTGCAGCATCCAGGCTAATCTATATTCAAATGCTACTGTAGACTTTCTGAATGGCACAGATGTAATGATGGGGAGTGTGAGATCTGAATGGGCAACTACATACAGAAATTGGGCTCAAGATTTAAGATCTCTATTTTTCCAGGTCTGAACACATGTCCCAGTCCTGGGAAACAGTTAGCTACCCACTTCCACTGTTTTTTTTTGTGGATCAGCATGGTAAGACCACTTTTCAGGAAGCCCTTTGTAGGCATCCTGGTCCTTTTTTGCTGTCCGCAGGAAATCCCACTGAAATCCTGTTCCTGCTGAATTCTCCCTTCACGGCATAAGATTAATTTGTAAAACACAAGCATGCATGTAAAGGGGATTTCTCATAATGCTCACATCTACTGAATATGTCTGGATACATCTGGATATAAATGTGCTTAGGAAACCCAAACTGTTGACAGGCTGACTTGGTTTCCTACCTCCATTAAACATCCTTTCTCCAAACTAGACCTATTTACATCTTTGCATCACACTCACTTGGAAGTCGGAATCTTGCAGCCTGAAGGAAAAACTGAGGGCTTTCTCTTGCTTGCTACTTTGCTATTTTTGAACTCCCCATTAAAACCAAGCTCAGCAGGATTCAGCTGTGGGGCCAAAGACCAGGTGAAGCTTCACCCCAAGCTTGCCACTTACAAAGTCACGTTCTGCAAGAACGTTCACACCAGCTATTTCTGCAGCTCTGGATAGCATTGCTCTTGTGTTAGTTAATGCACAGCCATATTTTTGTCCTCAAACAAACAATTGACATCATAAGAAATGCACACAGAATACAGTACAATTTTGATTTATGCTTGTTTGCTTTTCCAGAATCTTGGCAAGTTCACAGAGCAGGAAGACTCAGCCAGCATTATGCCACAGCTGCAAATAAGGCACATTTGATTCTAGGAAATATGAGTGCTCTTGTTCAAGACACTGAAAAAATCTTATCTGGATTACTATATACAAATTAGGTCAGAGGAAAGATATCTGAGCAGAGCCTGGAGCACAGCAGGGTCAGCACAATAAGCAGGGGAACAGAAAGCTAAAATGTAACAAGGGGTCGAAGGAGCTTGGCTTGTTCAGCTTCACCAAATGATGTGCACTAGCATATCAGGGTGGAAATGGGAGAGAAAATGTGAAGGAATCATCAAAATAAGAGAAGGAAGAACCATGGCAAAGGCCAACGCTAGCATGGCAGTACTGCACTGAGAGCCTGCTTCACTTTCGAATTTCAAAGCATTTCTCAGCATGGGCTCACCAGCATTTTCAAAGGTACTCAGAGCAGGCAGAATACCTGCACAGACAACGGTCAGGCATTTTTGGCAATGCAATGCCAAACCCAGAAAGCCCATTTAACCTGGGTCTCCATGGTATTCTGCTCATCAAGCAACAACCTCTTCACTGCAGATTTCACTGCTAATTGATTCAGCCCAGTATAAGCCTGGTTAGTAACTCAGAGTTACTGTAGCAGCTGGAGATGAGGCTGAGCTGATACCATCAAACAGCCCAGTTAAAAAGTGTCAAGAACTGCTTTTTCTAAGTACCCACAACAAGTACTTGCTCCTCCGATGCCTAGTGAAATCTACTCTGTAACTAGATTAACCTTACCCAGCTACCCATGCCCTTCTGCTAGAATACGGGCCTCTCTGTACACAGGGTGTTATTCTGTACCAGGTACTCTGCTTTGAGCTCACAGCCAGCCTTTGACCAGATTGTTTTCCCAGGCCAGCAAGAGTCAACGCTGCCTGGGCACTGTGAGCTGCAAAGCATCTACTCGTGCCCGAGTCCACTCCTAAACCTTTAGAGCTGTTCCTAATGGAATTCAGTGCCCAGATTAGCCAGCGAAGCAGCATGGTGGAGAAGGGGGGGTGCAGTCACAGAGCTGCCTCTTTAAAACATACTGGAATCAGCCTTGGAAGAGGAGATTCTCAAAGCAGTGCCAAAGGGCAAATTTTAAAGTAGCTTTAAATAAGACCTCCTAAGGCTCAGGAGCTTGGAGAACTTCAATAGCCCAGGTTCTTTTTTTCCCTTCCTTTCTTTCCTTTTCTTTTTTTAAAGGAGATGTTGATTGCAGGGCAGGTTTTCCCAAGAACCCACAACCTCAACTAATCACAAGCACTTCAGCCTGGCGAAATAATATTTCTCTCACACAGGCTACTATAAAAACAAGTTCTGCACAGTAGGCAAATTTAAAATAACTTTTAATTAACATTTAAGACACAGAAGTCTGATCATGCAAATTCATCTGCGTCTCCTCTCGGCGCCTGATTGTTCTTGATTGAATACGATAAAAATAGACTTTGTATGAGTCAAGTGTAGGCATGGATTTCTTTCACTTCTCCTCCCCTCTGATTATGAATTTCCTTAGGTAAAGTGGAAACCCCTGGGTGGCCATTAACAGTATCATGGGTCAGTCTGGAAAAAGCATCCTACCTGATAGGAGCTCACTGGAATTAAAGACATTCCTTCTGTGAGCAAAAAGAGATGCTTCCACATTACATAAACCCTCACCCGAGGCTATCCAGCGTTGTCTCAGCTGACTTTTAATCTCTGAAATACTAACACTAATTTCACTGCACCCCACTGTATCCAACATGAGCATCTGGCCAGAGGCTCAGCTGCAGATCTGTATTAACACGGACAGAGTGGAACTCGCCTGCACATGAGAGATAAATATTTGAAAGGAGGCTGAGGAATTTCCACATAATTAAGACATGTCAGAGGGCATGACCCTGTTACAAGGAACAAGGACTCTGTCTAAGGGAGGACACACTGATACCAGTTCTGTTATCTTGTAACAGGAATGGAGCCAGTTTCCCCAATAAAGCTTCTGACAAAGCCTTGGCAACAGAGACCTGTTAAAATGTCACTATGTTATACCAGTAAGCAACAATGTCACATGAAGAACACAACACAAAGAGAACGCGGAAGTCCCTCAGCCATCCAGAACAGAGTTCCCTGGGTCATGGTCCCGCACTATTACATCATTACAATTGCCCAGAATAGCAGCCTAAGATGCTAACAGCGTTTCACAGGATGCTCCACTCTCCTGGTGCAGATCTGAGTGCTTCCCGATCTCGTACCAGTCTCTCATGAGAGATTTCCTCACTGATGCTTCACAACATGTCCAGAAAGCATCACAGATAAGAAAACATTCACCATCACAATAAACTGAGCTGGAAAGGATTGGAGGAGATCACCCTCACTGTGCCCCAGCACCTCACAGTTCAATGCAGGTGCTGGCTGTGACTTCCAGGACTGGTCATGCCCCTTGCTGATGGAGACTGCTCTTAAGTTAACACCTGGCTTTAGTTTAAAATTGTTTTCACCTTGAGACTGTGATTCCTCTCAGTATAATTTCAGTTGGGGCTGTCTTCCTCTGCTGTTGTGCAGGATCTTCCCCCAGCCTTTCCAGTGATGCTCTAAAGGGTGTGAAATCCACATCAATCTCTTTTCACGTAAGCAAGGAATCTTTCTGGAGTTCTACTGGAGTATCTTCTATTTGTACACTTAAGGATCTTCTGTGTCACTTTATTGCTCTTTTGCCACTTGCTACCTAGCACTACACTTGATCACAGCACATCTGGTATTTTGGATGTCCATTAGCTAACACAAATGCACAGGTTACCCTCTGAACGTGGCATTTTGGCACTTGCATGCCTGCGTCTAAACTCTCACGTGCTCTGTGCACGCAGGTCTCTTCTCCCCCCTGCACAATGCGCCCAGCTGCAGACGTGACCTGACTTCCTTGACCATCCCAGTTTCTGCTTTCTTCTCTCCCATCCTGTTGTTAAATTTTACACAGCAACATTAATTCCTGCTGCTGAATACATGAGCTGTGACACCAGCGTGATGCAGTGCCCGCCTGAGCTACATTCTTACCCAGAAATGATTAAGTCTAAAACCACCCTGGCTGAATGACAGGTAATTTAGGAGCACTACAGGGTGGGCCTTTGTATGTGTCTATGCTGAATACGGTTCTTTGAGTTCCTTTCGTCTGGCAGCTTTCCAAGAGCAAACCACAGTTTCAGTTATTCAGCCTATTTTGTTTTTACAACAGCATCTCAATACACCAGTATTCAAAATATAAATATTCCATATCTCTCCAAACAGTCCCCAGTCTTAAAAGAGACCATGGGCTTTCTTACCCTCTGAGGAGCTGTGGATTTCCTGCAAAGAGACTTTTGCTGGGTTTTAGAGGTGTTAAAATGCAGATCAGCCTATTTGAGGACAGCAAGGAGATTCAGCTCAGGTTTATAGAGATAGCTTGATGCTGTTCTCTCTGTCAGTCAGGGGAAAACCATATTATACTTTCACACTCATGTGAAATTCATCCTGCCTGTACCTGGGAATATATCAAAGATATTTGTTTCCTCAGAATCAGAAAATATAACTGTAAAACACTGCTGGATCTTAAATCTTTATGAAGTCTCATGTTCTACTGTATAAAGGCCTTTCGTTCTTGCAAAACTCCTCAATGACTGAAATTAGATAAATAATGCTACACATCAGCCCTGCTTAGAGGAAGAGTAGTGTTTTCTAATCCATTTAACACAATCCTATGGGTAATTCTCTTAATGGTTTTTATTCCTTCCAGGTGTAACACTCAGAGACATTAAATACTCAGAATTCACCAGAAAGCAAACTTCTATTATCTCACCTGCATCAGATTCAGCTTTGGAAAGTGTTTTGGAAGGGCGTAAAATACACCACACTGGGGGGCCACTGCCTACCAGAAGGCACTCATGTGCAGGTGTGACTACCTCTGATGCAGTTCATCCTGCCACCCAAAGCCTCAGCTTCAGGCTTGTGCTTGGAAAGGACCGGGCAACCTGGGTCATTTGGAACAACCTGTGCTTGAACGACATGGCCACTAGATGTCATTCCTTTTTCACTCAAATGGAAGATAAAGTAGTTACCTGGCAGAGTAAGATCCCCCTGCAAACACTAGGAAGCTGGAGTATGCTTATTGCTGTGGTGAAAAGTCCCATGGCCTGGGAGACACAGAACTCTAACACTGGATGCTACAAAACTTCCCAGAGAACAATTCCACTCTGGCAGGAGAAAGCCCCATATGTCCCAAGTTCTATCAGATTTTTATGGCTCTTCGCAACTATAAGTATCATACTAAAGAAGATATTCCATGATAACTTTGCAACACAAGGCTCAGTGTATTCACTATGACAGGTATAAAGTACATCTGCTACAGATACCCTATACACAGGCTGCAGATTGACACCCAGATCTGACAAACAGCTGGGTCCCTGTTTTTCTATGGTTCAGGAAGAATTTAGTGCAATCCAGTCACCTCATCAGAAAATTCTGGCACTGCTCAGGAGCTGAGCATATCACATCCATGATTACAGGCCCTGAAAACGATGGGAGGACCCAGACTCCATAGCTGAGACGGAGCACACCTCAGTCCACAGTGGCATAAACTGGGTTCTGCACGACTGCCTTGAGTTCTGCTACATATTTATAGTTTGTAAGGGCATGGCTAAGGGGAAACTTCAGTACTACCTTAATAAATATTTGCAGACCCTTTAAGGTGGAATGAAAATTCAGAATAATACAAAGAATAAAAGGATTCCTCAAAGGATGTTCAGTGACTTGAGCACAATGTCGTCAGACTTTCCGTATGTTTAAAGATTTGGCATCAGTTTAAGATACATCATTTGCTGCTCCTTGTAGACCCTCATATGAATATAAACAGTGAATTTCTCATTTATTAGAATGTAGACCTCTATACTGCTCTGAGGTTTTTAAGATTGGTATGCACATTTCAATGTTCTGTGTCTTATCAGAAGGCTGAAAAGAACCAGAGCCCATCATTTCAACTACCAACTCTTCATTTTTACCCCCACCAGCTTTAAAAAGTTGTCATTTGAAATCTACTTTTTCCTGTTGTCCCCCAGTAATAGCAACTGGGAGCAGATGAGAACATAATAAAGAAATACCATGCTAATAAAAGAAAGAACTTTAACTGATTAAAACCAGATGTACTGAAGAATGCCTATGCATTTACTGCCAGCACACAAAAACACATCTGTTAGAGCTGCCAGTGAAGTACAGATTTTACTGGATACCTGTTAACATATAGAACATTTACTGCTTCCTTGAAATCATATTCAAGATAGTAAACCTAAAATATCTCTTACTGCTCAGTTTTTCACTACAAGTAATAATGACTCTGATATGTCTTTAGTCAGTGGTTGTGTAACAACTGTATCCTCTTTGGTGTATTTGGACATCCTCTGTTTATCACATTATTTCAGCTCCTTTAGCACCTTGGCAAAACTGGTCACCAAATTGTTTTGCTAGTTCATGAATCATTCTTTTTTATCTTTTTTCCCCCTTTTTCCTCCTGAAAGTCTTTGTTCCACAGTTATCTATCACGTTCTTCCTATTTGCCAAACCCGCTAAGAGAGATGAAGGATATAAACATCCATGAATTACAAATGTATGTGTCCATTCATCATGGTGCTGATGTATCAATACTTACAGTGCTTGTAGTGAACTCGGGTGGGTTGTCATTCACATCTGTCACCGTAATGATCGCTGTTGCCGTGTTTGAGAGACCATAGTTAAGATTTCCTTCCATATCTGTGGCTTGAACAATGACTATATACTGCTGAACTTTCTGCAAAATGAAGAGAAAAAGATTAGAAATAAAAATGCATCCTGTAAAATGCTTTGGTTTATTTTCCGCGTACAAGTGCAATCCTTATGCACACGAAGACGTTAATCAGATTCCAAGTGTTAGTGAAAAAATTCCAGATATTATTCTCTATCACATTTTTGAAGGGATTTTTGCAGAGATTGGTGGATAGCACCTATTTTATGGGAAAATAAAAATCTTATGGGCAAAATTCCTTGGTCGAAACAGACATTTTTGTTAGCTTTTAAGCTTTTTAGGCAACATTAGCTTCTGCCTTTTGAAAACCAGTAAAAATTTTCCTAATATGTTTTCATTGAAAACATCCCTAAGAACATTACACTCCCAAAACTGACAGCAACATTGTGTGGCAGCTCTCCAGCTCGTTCTGCTCACACAGTTCGATGCCCACGAAGCATTTTGATACTTAAAATACTCCCCATGTTTCAATCGTTAACACAATCTTGGTAAATAAGGAGATTTTTAGTCCAGTATGAAAAAAAAGTAAATAAAGTATTCAGTGCAATAAAGAGAAGTTCAGCAGAACTGATTCAAATTCCGGAGCACCCCAAGCAACCTGTCTTTTAAAGAAAAAGCCTTACAGAGCCATAAAACTCACACAGTAAAGTTCTTCTAAAAGACATTATATGTCAATATGACTGGAAAATGAACCTGAATAAAGCAGAGGAGGGCACCTGCGCTTGCATGTGTGCTCATGTCCCTAGGATGTCTCTTTACTTTGGATATCTGTCCACTCCAAGAAAGGCCTCCTCATCTTTAAAACTGGCCTCAACAATAACCGTTTTATTTGGATCAGCAGAATTTACTACTGATGCCTACTCGTGTCGTGCTCAGGGCACGCAGAGCACTTCCCAGATGGGTATGAAAGCAAAGATCCTCTCCTGAAATACAGGCAGAGTGACGTGCCAAGAACCAGGGAGGGATCCAGTGTGAGTCAGGGCAAAACTACACATCTCACTCTCTTCCCTAAGGTTTAAGGTGTAATTAGAGATGTGAGCTGGGGTGCAAGGAGCAAGCAGATCTGAGGGCAAATCCCAGAGCCTGAAGGGTGTGAGAACCAAACCAAGGCACAGTGCTATGCAGGAAAAGCTTTTTGCAAAGCCAAGTGGAGGGACTTTGCTGTGAGGACAGACTGATTGGATGTTGGATTGTTCCTGCTCTCAGAACACAGCTTAGGTTCTCAAGGGCTGCTCCTTTCCTGGGCTGATGCTATAAGCCTGAAAAAAATGTCAAACGTCCTTTGAAATCTCCATAGGCAAGAATCAGGTCAATTAGGTCTCTCCACTCCTATATAAACATTCTTGAGGTGCTGTAATTGGCTTAATACTGCAATTCTTCTGAGTTGCTCGAATAACAGAGATCTAAATTTTAGCTTTACCTTGATTCCAGGACATAACTGACAGATATTAACCTGCTAAATTGACAACCCATCACATACAGGAATCCATCAGCAACATACAACTGGAATATATTATGGAAATGCACTTCCATTATCTCTTGCCACCTTGTATAATAGAACATGAGGGATAAACTACTGTTAGCCTTTGGTTTTCCTCACACAAAGGATTCCTGTTCATTATTCCACTGGTAAAGCACTGGGTAATTGGAAAGCTGAAATGTCCTTATTAGTGAATGTAATTTCTATTTCATATTTAGCTTTTCCTTTTGTATTCTCTCTTACAGTCAACCTGAGAGGCTGACAGAAGTATTCTCTAACAGGCCAAATCCTTGTGAGCAAATTAGATTTAAATCTTAGAAGAGGGGGGAAAACGTTTAAAAAAACCCCCAACAAAACCAGGAGCAATCAGATCCCACATAAATGAGAAAATCAGGTCAGAGGCCCACATGAGAGATACCATTTCAACAGTGCATTTAAATGGCAAACCCATTTCTAACGATGCTCACTGCAGGGAGATGGAGACACGTAATTCCCAGCATTTCCGATGTGATGGCATAGCTGTAACACGTTCGTTAGTGTAAAAGCTTCAGCGCTTCAGCAGCAACTGCAGGAAAGAAATATGCTCCTTCTTTCCTTCCCATCAGCTGAGAGGGCGATAAAACAGCTTCCATTGACAGGGGTGCTTCTGGTTTCGGGTTTTTTTTTAATCTACTTTTTGGTGGTTTTCTATTTCACAGCTCTCAGATTTGTCCACCGGAGTGAGCCGGGACCATCACGGCAGTGCGCCTCCGGAAAGGGGATGGCAAAGGCAGCTCTGCTTCTGTGCCAGAAGTGATTCCAAAGCTCGTGACAGCATTATCTGAACTCTGAGAACAAGCTGCAGACTGTGGGTAAGGTCACACTCTGTCTGCACTGCACTTTTTCATACCATGACCCAGCCTCTAAACTCCCACTGCCTTCAGCTCCTTTATTCACTTCTCAACCAAAGCATCCTCTGGAAAAATGAATTCTCTCATACAAGAGGGGGCAAGGGACTAGAAAGTCTCATTTAAAAGCTTTGTTAACCTCACCATTTTACTGCTTATTAAATTATACATACTCCAACGACACACACATCTGTGTGTGTGCATATTCACAGCCACTGTCTTATTAATCTCAGCTTTACAATAAGGTTCTTTTATTTAATAAAACACCTTTCCCTGAGCATCACAGCAGCATTAATAAAACCCCACACAAATTCAGAATGATAAATTAAAGTTTAAAAAAAGATTTTATCAATCACATAATACAATGCCAAAAAATAAAATGTCCAGAATTTAGTGACATACGAATATACCAGCCACAAAGAGCATAAGGATGGGATGAAGGGAAGGATGGCAAAGGCGCATTCTACACATGCAAGCCCAATCCTAGTGTGAAAATACAAGGAATTATAGGAGATCTCAAACGGATGAAGTGATCAGGTAGGATTTTTAGGGGAATGCACATATCTTGGATGGCTGCTGTATCTCTCAGGATGCTGGAGGCAGCTGAAGCAATCAGGGACATGAGAGGCGAGCTGGTGGTGCAAACTTAAGAGACATCACCAAAGCTGCACTGATTTCCATCTGCTGAAGACATAGCTTGTGTTTAGAGCAAAAGTGCAATCTGTCATGGAGAATGGCCTTGGTTGTACTAAAGTTGTACAAAACACAGACATGTAAATCACACACATGTATATCACAGAAACATTTCGGTTGAAAAGACTTTTAACACCATCAAGTTCAACTGTAAACCTAAGACTGTCAAGTCCACCAAATAAAGTAGTCTCAGATTTGTCAAACCTTTAGAAACTCACTTGGCATCCATGTCCAGCTCTGAAAGGCTCCTGTGCTGGCATGCAAGAGTGGTGCTTTTAAGTATCTAGTTTTAGTTTATAACTAATTCAATCTCCAGTGAGATTGGCCCCAGCAGATAAAAACTTACCAATTTCTTTTGTTTTTTCCTGTAGCTAACCTTTTTGCTCTAGCGCATTAAGCTCATTTTATTGAGCTATTCAATCAATTTCAACATGTCCTTCCAATTTGTCACAACATCTCCAGAGGCATCTTAAATTTGTTGTCCTAATATTATTAGTATTGTTACAACTATTAAAAAACAAACCAGGCAGCCACATGCCCCCAAGCACAAGAGCATTGATGATATTTTAATCATACAGAATAATTCTTATATTCTCTTTCTTTACAAAGATGACATTTTAGATAGCACAGGGCAGAAATGGCAGCACCGTGGTAACATAAAATGGTGCTAACCCACAGAAATGAAATGGTCACTGTATGTTTGCTCTGATGGTGATGCTGTGGAACTAAAGAAATGAGCCTCTGCCCCAAGGGGTCCAGGCTAAAAACCCAGACTCAGTGAAGTCCCTGGGAGGCCCAGTGGACAGTATTTTTAATAAATCTAACCAATTGTCACACCAGAAGAATGTAACTGTGCTGCTTAAGCAGAAGAAAAAACCCGCATCTTGGTATGTGCAGAGCTTTCAGTCTGACCTAAAAACTAAGAAGGGCCCTTGAAGGAAAAAATTAGGAAGGACAGCATAATTAAAGGAACTGTGGCAGATCTTATCTGTCTGCTCTTCTGTCAATCATCAGATACACTGCCACAAAGCAATACATTGGCTAAATTCCAGAAGATGGAGATGAGTTGAAAAAATTAAGTTAAGCTGATTAATGGGAAGTTGATCAAAGGCCTGGCTGAAAAAGATAGACGTGCCTTTTACAGGAAGAAGTAACAGCTTGGAAGAAAAGTAACCTGACAAATAATAGAAACTAGTTGTGTACACGAACATGCGGCAAGGGACTAGTAACAAAACTCTTCTGGAAGCTGGTTTATCAGACATAAGGAAGGAGGACTGGCACCATGTCCCACCAGTTCCCTGTTGCTGAGCAGGACACGAGTACTTCTGGTAAATCCATAGTCTGCAGTATCACCTTTGAAGATATGTCACTATTAATTCCGTGTGCCAAGACTGAGGCCTCATCGGGATGCTGTGCACAATCCAGGTCCCCTGTATTCACTGCAACCCAGATCTGACCAGATGCCGGCAGTGAAGAGCCCATCACAGAAGAAGAGCCCGACTTGTTCAGTGTAGCCAAATGAAGGCTGATAGCAGATATGATTGCTGACTATAAATACATCAGGAGGATAAACACTAGGGAGGCAAAGGAGCAATTTAAACTAAAGGACAATGTTGACACCAGAACAAATGGGTCTAAACTGGCCATGAATAAAATTAGGCTGGAAATTAGCAGGTCCTTCATCACTAAAGGACTGAGATGATGGAGCAATCTAATAGAGGATCTGAGGAGCAAAAATGTTCAAAAGAATATATCAAATTAGGGATGAAATCCTTTTAGTCTAGGTAGAAATTATGATAAATAGAGCTAAAGCAGAACTTGGATCTCTCAGCATTCACTGCATAAAAAAAACTTTTTAGGAAGAAAAAGAATAAAACCCCTTTCAGTCCAAACACCAAAACATGTCTGTGCGAAAATGGTTTCAGACTTAACACGGATAGATACCAGTGAACCAGCCAACTGCATCCACACAAAGGAAAAGATGTCTCAAACAAAATTACAGCTGTTGCAAGAGGCTCTTCCCATCAAGAGACAGGCTGGCAGGAAAGACAAATCCCTGGCTGAGCTGAGAACGGTCTTGCCAGGAGAGGTTATAAAGAAAAGTAAATCATATCCAGAGAGAGAGTCTAAAAAGAATAAAGCATTTCAAAATGAAGTTCTAGTAATGAAGTGCTGTGATCCCAATTTTCAAATGTGCAAACACAGTGTTTTTAGGAATGTGGCTGTTCCTGGTTTACACATGCAATTATTATAAATCACACAGGAGCTGGGTAACCCTGCATACTGAAGTCCAGAAACGCGGTAATTATGTGATTAAATTAATCTGCATTATGGACAAAAGGTTTGCAAAATTAGGACCTACATTTTCAAAGCTCTGTACAAATATTGTCCAATTAATTACCACTTCCTGAAAAATGTCTGACTTGCTAATTTTAACATTGTGCCTGGTAAAGCAAACAGGATTACCAGGATGTTGCTGTAGGATGTATTGTGTAGGAATCTATTGGTGAAGGAGATGATAGAAAATCTAAATCCTATTTCCTCCCACAGTTAACCTCCCATCTTTGTATTTATGTGTTTCTCCATCTCCCCTTACTCTTGCAATACCAATAGAAAGAATATAGGATGTTCTGACGTTCTCTAAATCGTCTCTTTACACACTACTGAGGTTTTGATGCTTTCTTTGGTATGCGACTGTTGGCGGTGAACACATAAGTAATAAATATTGCACTAGAGCCAGGAAAGCTGATTTGAAAACAAATAAACAAATTCCCCCCAAACATTCACCAGACTTTAGCAGAAATACTTTTCCCAAGAAGACCTAAGTAGCCTCACTTAAACAAAGCTCACAAGCAGATCTTTTAACGCATTTATCCCTTAATACTCCCCACTTAGCCCCAGCTAAATGCAAACACAGATTTCCAGAGGAATGCCCTATTCTGGGAGCTCAGCGGATAAGGCAGCTTTCACAGACCAACCAGAGCACCCGACCCCTTTCCCAGCTCTCCCCCCAGAGACAGCAGTGGTGGTGAGTGAGCTTCAGCCATGTGCCAGAGTCAAGCAGAACCTTTGATATAACTTGACCTTTTCATTTCCTACACATAGCACAGCATTGTGTCATGTATGCTGCATCCTTGGCAGACATCAAGCGCTGGGTCTGTGAATCTTAATGCACAAGCTGCTGCTGCCTGAGTTAAAAAGGCACAGTTTTGCTCCATCTCAACCTCTCTATACAGGACCAGCTACTATCAGAGGTGTTTGTGCTTCTGCTAGGGCAGGGTTGGAACAAGGGAGGGGACCCCATCTTTTAAACAAACCGGGCTTAGTGCTGCACAGTCACGAACAGTGAAGCAAACAGTCAGGTTTATCTTCTCCATCTGGCTAGGGTTATATTGACTTTTCTTAAAGCATTGCACAGTGCTTCCCATCTGTGGTGATATGGCATATTAGATTTTATGAGATACCTGCGACTGCAGAGCTCCTAGGGCAGTGCCTTGGTCTGACCCTAGCAAAGCACAGCTCATCTCCTGCAAACAGCAGTGAGTTAGTTAAGCTGGCTTTCTTCCTTAGCAAAGGTGTCAATGTGAAGCACCACAGGCTCTGACACACAGGTCAGAAACTCTGAGTTCCTACTACCATCTGACCAAACCTGCCTTTCATCCAGATATTGATGAGTGCCTTCAGCTCAGGAAAAGCCTCACTTCACCACCCACAGTTCCCCACACCACACCTCGAAGCACATTCCCAGCTCTCCCATGCCATTAAAACTAAGCCCAGAAGCTTAGTTTCCAACTGATAACATTGCACAAAGAGCTGGAGGCTGAGGAAGCCAACACACACAAAACAAACACCTGTTGGAGATGTTTCTCTGCTGTTCTCCAGGGTGGAAGCATGCTGAAGACCATCCCCAGCTCACACACACTCCACTCCCATGCATGCTGTACTTAACTGGAACCTACAGAGGAGGTGGAAGAGGATGACATCTCATGCTAACCCTCTGCCATCATCACTGAGCGTGCATGACTCAGAAAGGAGGAAAATACTTATCCAGAAGTCTGAAAAGCACTTTTAGGGCTGGCCCTGACTCACTGGATGACTTCACTCACACCACCAGGCTGAAAGGGCTGCTCCACAAACCTTCAGAAATCAGCTTAAACATACGCCAAGCCTCTCTGAAACAAATAAAGGTTCAGCAGCCACAAGCCAAGCCCAAGACTGGCATCTGGCACTGCACCTATATTGACAATCAGCCTTTAATAGTTCTTCACCTGGCAGCCTGATTAATGACCAGCAATTGAACTGTAACCCACCTTATATAATTAATCTATTTCTCTTTAAAGCTACTATACTTTCAGAGAGTATTTTAATGCGTTACAATTTACACATTTTAACCCATTCAGAACCAGTAGACACATTGTCAGCTTTTCCAGCCTCTACAAGGGTGGGTGTTCAATCTCCCACGCAGGTGTAAATGGGACCTGCTCCAGCTCAGCAGCTATTTTCTCTTCTTTGTAGCAGCTTCTGAAAGCAAAATAGCTTCTGGTGGTGGGTACAACACGCAGCAATAGTGAACTGAGCTTTTGTATGAAAGCATGAGGAAGTGCTCTAGAAGTTACCAGGAAGAAAGCGAATATAACTGTTTTATCACAGAGAGGTTATAACATCAAAGAATGCCGGAAAGCCTTTCAGGAGTCACTCTGTTTGGGTTTTCAGTAGTGTGAGACCAAACAGTTCAATGGCTGTTGCCCCTGGTTGCCTTTTTTTCTGTTATTCAGTCAGGGAAAGTGGTGGAAGTGGAAACCTTTCCAAAGGACATGCTGGGTACAGAGCAGACCCTAGCAGTCACACTGAAAGCCTTCCAGCACCCTGGCTGTGTGCCCCTGGACATATAGAACAGAAAAGTAAACCAAACGGAATTGCTCATCTGCCTAATTTCATTGTGAAAGGCAGGAGGTTGTGAACAGCCAGCTCCAGGAGCTGTGTTACTGACTGAGACTCTCACCTCAGAAAGCGACCTGCAAGTTGTCAGGGATACAAAGGGAAGCTTAGAAATAAATACTCCAAACACTAAAAAGCCTAGAAACAAAACCAGAACCCCCCCATCAGAAAAAATGGTAATGATGACCAGGGATCCTTGGTGGATCACTTTCGTGAGTCTCTTCTTGCTCGTGCTACCAATGCTGTGCATAGGAAGGGCTGTATTCAACAAGAACAATGCTTTTGAGTGTGATATACTGCAACCACATTCATATGACATACACATATATATATCTGTATTCTATATTTTTATAGTGAGTTTTATTCCTGAGGGATCAGACACTGAGCTACCATGATTTTGAAGAAACACCCAAGCTGAACCCCACTGTGGTGGAACACATGAAGAATGCCAACGCAGCAACCTCTGCCTGAGGAAAGGGACCTACTGAAAAAAAACATCCACCAAAATAGACAACTGACCCAAATGCGCCATGCAGAGAGTTTACCACACTCTGTCCCCCAGCTGGCCACCGCATACAGCAGCAACATGGTTTGAAGTATGCTGTATAACAAGGTTAATAGCAAAGTTGGGTCTGTTTGATCTGATACTTGTTCTAGATTTCAAGTTACAGAGGATGGGGATTAGAGGTCACAAAATCTTTTAGCTGATGTTTGAGCACAGACATTTATCAAAACCTGAATGTAGTTGCTTAAAGAAATGTTAAGCTCAAAAAATTGTTTTTGTATCTGAAATAGTGCTTTAAAATTGTCCTCATTCCTTACAGTTCACCCAAAGCGTAAATAGGACCTCAACACTTCAGGCTGTCACAGTATTTTCCAGTTTCAGGAAGTTTTATAATGTGAACATAACATTTGTTGGGATATTTTGGGTTGGGGTGTTTTTTTTGACAAATAGAACACTAAGCCTGGAGCGAACAGGAAAAAAGGACTGGGCTGTCTTCAGAAGATACATATGAAAAGAAAAGCAGCACTGAAAAGAGGCCAGTGTTCTGAAGCATTTCTTTTCTAGTCTTAAAATGTTTCACATTCCGATGCTGCCACTGAGGAACGTTACAGATTTCCATGCCCAGCCTATTGAAGCTCCTCAGGTGTTACGGACTGAATTCAAAATTATTAACAGAATTACTATCAAAATTATTATCAGAACTTTGTTGTAACGGTGTCTCTGTCCTTGGATAGGATCAACTTGGCTGTTTAGAAAGACTGTCAGTCTCATAGGTTCTCTCATTTAATGCCAAAATTACAACCACAGAATCATTAGAAATGGATTACACCTCACTCTTCAGTGATCCAAACTGCAGATCAGATAAAATTCCTTCCATGAGGAAGCAGGAGGGAAATAAGGGAAATGAATTACATGCTGCTGATTGTCCCCACTTCTAGACATGCAAGGGGGTGGCAGTGAGCTGGCATGAGCTACAAATAAATTTCATTTTAAAAAAAGAGATACAACAAATATCTTGCACAATGTATTTTGATTCTGACTACAGCCACTGAGTGGGTGCCAAAACAGAGAAGGGTTGTGATTAAGGCTGTGGGCTGCAGTTTAGAAGACCTGTATTTCTTCTGCATTTTCCCAAACACTCCCCAAGTGACCTTTCGTAGATCATTTAATTTCTTCCGTGCCTCTAAGAAACTGAAAATAACACTTCAAGATGAAATTAAACCACTTTCTTATCTCACAATGATATCGTGAGAATAAAAATCCATTAGTCTGCTGAAGCATTCAGACACTCCGATGAGGAGAGCTGCAGAAGTACCTATCTCCAGCACTCTTCCCTCTGGTACTGGTGCAGAAGTTGTCATTCTTCAGCATCTTCATGGAATCAAGAAGTAACTCTGACCCAGCAGATGCTGCTCTCAATTCCCATCAAGATTTTGCAGGCTTTATACCCCAAAGATGCCAGGTCATCTAGCAAAGCACTTAAAAGGGGGCCTGAGGAATAAGCCTTCTAACGTTTGGCTGAGGCAATTTTTGTAAAACCATGAAATTACATTTGGCTTTCCTTGGGCAGGAAAAGATGAGCAATAGTTCAATGACTAGGTGGTCACACAGCAGCCATCGCTGCTGAGAGGTGCCCTTTGGTAAATATGCCAGCACTAAATTGATGCTGCTTCCAGGCTGTGTCTGCCACTGTCTGACAAAAGGAATGAGTGTTGAGAGACAGAAAAAGTCCAAAAACCCCAGGCAGACCACAGAGAAGGGAAAGTAAACAGCAGTCTGAGAAAAAATTCTTGAAGTAAAAAAAATGACCTTCTTTGGATTTGTGCAAACTAAATTCTTCCTACAGTGTTTAACTTCTTGGTGATTACCCAAAGGCCAGGCTTTAGGAGAAAAAAAAATATCCTAGTTATGTCCATTGCACTCCTATAATCCACAAAACCTTTGCTGTGAAATGCTGCCAGGGCAATTTAATAAACAGGGAGAATGCCTTAATATATTCTGAAACCTGAAAACCACCCATCATTAGCCCCATGTGCTGTTTTCCTATTTTCTCTGCTTTAAGCCATTTAGATGTTACAACTCTTTTTCTTGTAAGTCTGACTTCTATTTTCATCAGCCTGATTTGTTTTCTGGTATATCTTGCCTGATTAAAAAGAGAAGAAAAACCTTTCACAATTCAGGTAAATCTACCTTCTCCTTTCAGCTCTGTTGAGCTGGAAGCTTGAAAAAGATCATCAAGAAGATCAGTGTAGGTGAATAAATATTCATAATATTGCTCATTAGTTATACTTGGACTCATTTTTGCAGATAGGCTTGAAATTCCACACTCACGACACTGTTCCTATAGTCAGACCTTTTTATTCTTAGGAGCATGAGCTTTTCTAAATCCTACCAATGCAGCAATTAAAAAAAATCAATGTAATATATTCAGCATAATATATGCAAACCATTTCCTCTAATCCTATGCATATACACATGGTGAGTACAATACAAGGATCCTGGATTTTAAAATTAATGGCAGGCAGGAGCACAATACAAGTCCTGGGAATCTGTACTGTGTTGACTGTATGGTCTGGACGAAATGAACTAATTTGATGTCATTTGTTATCCATTGATAGGAATTACGTTAAGGAAATAGCTTGGCTAAGTCCTTGCTAGCTGCATATCATCTATGTCTTCACCATTATGAATTGAAGGAAACTTCCAAGCAGCAAAGAACAGGGTATAGTCAGAAAAGACCCTAATTTAGATTTAGCAGAATGAAACGTGAGTAGAGAACAGTCAAATAACTGAGAAGAGAGTAATGCAAGAATGCTCCTATTGTATTTCACTTAAAAGCTGTGTTACCCAGTATGGATAGGGTCATGTTATGTCAATCTGCTCAGAATGTGATTGACAGAGTTACTGGAAAAGAAACTCGATTTGGTTGTGAAGTTAGAAATACTAATGGGGGCTTTTGTCAAAAAGAGCAAATTGCTTTGTTTCCCGGGCTATGCTTTTCTAGGTGCTATACGCAAATACTACAGACACAATCAACTGGTCAGGTAAAGTCAGTGTAGACCCAGTTGGAAGACCAAGCCCTCGTTCAAAAGCCATCAAGGGTACTATGCCTAGTATGCATCACTAATGTTTGGTCCACTAGAGCAGCACCATGCATCGAGCAACATGAGACATACAGCAAAAAGTCCTGCCCGCCTCCTCCACTGTCCTCCTCTCCAAACTTTGACCCTCAAAGTCATGGAAGTTTGCCAACTGTTTTGTTTCAGCAGCAACTGGAGAGTTGCTTTGTATGGCAGAGCCCCAGCCCATGCTCTGATTGTCACGTGGATGATCCCTGAGCCAACCTGCAAGCCCTGCTGATCAGGAAAAGGTCAATTTTGATGTGAAAACAGGTGCACAGGAAAAGGTCTTCAATGCTGTAGGAAAAGTAACAAAAGCTTATCCTGTGAGTGAAGGACATCGAACTGGCTGGAAATTAGGACCCATGACATGAAACAAACACTCATGAACATGAATGAGATCTGATCTTGTTCTTTTCATATGTATTAATAATGCCAAAGATGTAACACAGAACACATAAATACATGCAGTTGATTCAATATTTGATGGTTGTATGTCTTGGTGTAGAGGAAGGGATACAATTCAGACTGAATCTGATGAAAAAAACACCTCAGTCCGGATCAAAATACAGTAATAAAGTTTGTGATGATTGTCGTGGTTTAAGCCATAAATCAGCCATGCAGTTTGTTCACTCACTTCCCCCTTTTTCTTCCCTCTGCTCCTGGAG